>CAJVPL010000789.1:0-20044 GCA_910591945.1 Ambispora gerdemannii | reverse complement strand
ATTATCTTTATTTTAATATAAAAATAAAAAATATTTATTAGTAAAATTGAAAACTTTTATATAAAGAGAAAAACTTGTATTTTTTGTATTTTTACTATGTTTTATTAATAAATTTGTTTTAGTGTTCCATTCTTTTTGATTGCTACTGTATATAATTCTTTTATAAATAAATACTAAATTATTAATAAAATTAATTATTAAATTAATATTCAAATTAATATTTGAATTAATATTTAAACTAATATTTAAAAATATCTATTTAATAAAATATAAATATAATTATCCAATAAAATTATAATAAATATATAATTATAATTATTTAATATAAATAAATATATTTATAATAACTATTATATATAATAATTATTATAATTTGTTTAATTATAAAATATTATTTAATTATAATAATAAAATATAATTATTCAATAAAAATTTGATATTTTTGAAATTGCAAAATTTAATTTATAATAATCTAGTTAGATTTTTCTAAATATAACTCTATAACTCGATGAAAAATATAAAAAAAAGTTGAAATAACTTGTATTTATAAAAATCAAAAAATATATATAAGGTAGACATGGGTATTATGACGCATTACTAATAATTTACATAATAAGCTATTAGTAATGCGTCACAATTTAAACCGCGTCATAATACCCATATCTATATTATATTATAAAATAATTAAATTAAATTAAAAAATATATTTAGAAAAAATCAAACTTAGTAATTATAAAAAGATTATATTTAGAAGAATTTAATTAATAAAAACTAATAAAAATTAAAATGAAATTAATATTTCAAATTATTTTTTATATTAATCTAATAAATCTAAAATAATTAAATATCTAAACTATTTAACTTGAAAAAATCTGATAAAAATCTTAATCTCAATTTTTAACCAGTTTTTATCAAACTTAAATTAGTAAAATGAAAGATATTTTATATAAATTAATTTATTTGAGATATAAAGTTTATATGAAATCTTTTTTATTATTATTAAAATATAAAAATACTAAAATTATATTACTTATATTACATTTGGTATGGTGCTGGCACCATACTATTTTGAAATAATATATCTTTTTCTTGAAAAATTATAAGCTTTTAAATTTTGTATAAATATTTTTATTATTAATATTATTTTTTAAAAAAATTTTTTATTATTAAATTTAAAAAACTTAATATACAATTAAATTATATTATTTCAAAAATAATATTTTTTCTTGAAAAGTTATAAACTTTTAAAATTTGTACTAAACCTCAAATAAATTGATTTATATAAAATATCTTATACTCTATTAGATTATATTAAATATTTCCTGAAAACCTGGAAAAAACCTGAAATAAACCTAATAAAAGTTGATTAAAAATTATTATCAGATTTATTTTAGGATTTTTCAGATTAAATATTATTATTCAGAAAATATTTTGAAATATTTGATCTAATTTAAATCTAATAAAAGCTATTATTAATATTTTTATCAGGTTTTTCTCAAATTAAATTTTCCAGATATATTTATTGAATTAGTAATTTGAATTAAATACAAATTTTTTTATTTATCAATAAAATTGTTAAGCAGGTTTGTTTTTATTGATAATTATTTTTTTATCAGAAATTTAATCTTATTTATCTTTGCTGAATTATATAATATAGTACATTAATAAAAAAGTTAATTGTTTATAATCTATTTGTTATATTTAAAGTTAAGATTTCTAGATTCAAAATTTGAATATCATGATTATAAAACATATCCAAACAGTAACAATATTTGTTTATAAAAAATATAAACGATGAATGATACTAATAAAACTATATGGATGCACTTTTAATCCATGAGAATAGTTGAACTAGCAAAAAAGCATCCAACAATAATAATTTTTTATTTAAAGGTTTGAAAATTAGAAAAAGGAAATTGATGCTGATAATGAAAAACAACGATAATGACAATGAATTTATTTTATTATAAATTTTTTATTGATTCATTATAAATTTGCTCCAATTCTTTCTCCCATTGCGGATTAAAATGAATATGCCCTTTATTATTATTAGGCGGGGCCACCAAAGCCTTCAACTGAACTAACTCCAAAAGGAGTTTTTCATAAGCAGCAGTATTTGTAGTTGGTGCTGCTGTTTCCATATTATTTTTGAATAACATAGCTGTCTCGCATTTCTGGTAATTCTGTAACAGAATCTTACGACGAATAGGTCTCTCCAAGAACTGTATAATTTCTCCCAGGAATAATATATGATTCGACACGAGTCCTTTTGATTCAAAAAATGTGATGGCATTCTTAAAGCTTATCAGCGTATCTAATGGTACACCAGGCAACTTTACCGAAATATCCAGTGATGGTAGCTTATTTGGACCGGGATCGCAGATTAAGAGTTCTTGTGATGTGGATGAGATAAATTTTTTTGTTGTTGTTTCTGTTTCTGATTTGGGGTTTTGTTCTTGATTATTGATGTTGCTAGGATTTTCTGTGGGTTCGTCATCGTCTGAAACTAAAAGACGACCTTGGGAAATGTATTTCTTTATGGTGTTTATTAATTCTTGATGTCGAACACCAACATCTGGAATAGTTTTGAGCCAACGACTGTACCCGTATTGAACTGCATTGAGCAATTTAGATAATTTGATTGGCTAATTAAACAAATAAATCAATTAGTATATTCAAAAATAGAAAAACAAAATAATATGCAATCCTACTCACTCTGCCTTTGTTAAATTGCCTCAAAATCCATTCATATATTTCTTGCTCCTCTTCTTCCCTGGTCATGGGATACCGCTCCGCCCAACTCTTATATTCGGGATTTCGTCTATCCACCAACATATTACAATAAATCTGATATCCCGCAAACGCATCCGCAGCAGCATACTGAACCAATTTTTTGTCCAACTGCACCGCATCAAAATTCCATTTTCTTATCAAATTTTTAGATTTTTCCAGCACCAGTCCAGGATTTCCATACATCAATGTCAATTCGGCTAGCGATAGCTTAGGTAATCCCTTTTCTTGCGCCATCTTCTCTAAATCAACTGTACCACTGCACCGAATCTTGTAAGATTCACGAAGCCAGTTAGCATCACCACTTGCATTCACTCCGACTTTTAGGGTTTTTGGATCATCGAGGAAGTCAGCCAATGCACGCGGAAATTTTGTGTTGTCTCCTCGTGTGATTCGATACACTTGAAAAATAAGACATAATTCATGTGTTGCTATTTGTATCATTGAGACAACTCGGGGATTTTCTCTGCGAAATACTGTGGTTTCCGTATCGAATCCGACATATTCGAATGGCCATGCCAGATTTTGTTTCATCATTTGAAAACATCGATTAACTAAATATAAATTTGACGCGTAAAAACAGAAAATAAATTATAAAGGTCATGTGCATTGACATGTTTAATATATGAATGAGTGATGAAAAGGCAATTACTGTGTTTTGTGTTGGAAAGCAGGAAAACTGGCGGATGTTCTTGTATTCTTGGTATGTTAAAGCTATCTAAGGTCTGGACTAGATTCAAGTTCCTGGTGTACTGAAGTTCTGTATTGGCAACAGTTGATGGTGGTGGCGGTTGAGCGAGTGATGGTTCAATTGGGAAATGTGAAAGTTTGGCGGCTCTTTGCATGTTCAACGAAATTGCTTTGTTGTCGATAGTTTAATTTTGAATTTAAATAGCGCCTAAATTGTGCATTGTGTAACTTGTTAATAACGGCTAACCCGATTTCGAAAAGACTGTTCTTTCCATCTCACAAAGATTGTCTTTAACGTAATAATGTCGACGATTGATTTCAGCCAAAAAATAAATTCTACAAGTACACGTCGTCGCGTTGCTATTATTGGTGCCGGCCTTGTTGGATCACTATCTGCTATATATTTCGCGAAACGAGGCTGGGATGTTTTACTTTTTGAACTCAGAAAAGGTGAAAATATACCCGTGTATATATAATGATTATGATATATTGTATCTCTAAATTTTTTATTGTGTTCAAGATTTAAGAGTTCCAGAAAGTACGCCCTCTTATTTACATAGATCCATAAACTTGGCTCTCTCAGCTCGAGGTATAAGTGCATTAAGGATTGCTGGGTCGAATCTTATTGATGTGGTGCTTAGTCAAGCTACTCCTATGAAAGGAAGAATGATTCATACAGGAGAAGGGAAATTGCATAGTCAACTTTATGGTACATTTGGAGAGGTAAAGTATTTTTTCATTATTGACGATATAATATTATCGATGATATAATGAATTTAATTGTTTCGTATGATATAATAAATTTTAATTGTTCATAGTGCACATATTCAGTTGATCGTGCAAAATTGCTCATGTTGCTTTTAGACAACGCTGAGGAATTCAAAAACGTAAAAATTTATTTTGAACATCGATTGAAACGATGCGATTTTGATGCTGGAGTGTTGGACGTAGAAAACATGTTTGTAGCAATAGTAGTATTCTCATTTTCAAAATCTAATAACAAACAATTTTCGCTAACTAAAACATTTTTGAATGTAAAAAAGAAACGAAGGAACCTCATCCAAAATTGAGGCAGATTTAGTCGTTGGCGCAGATGGTACGTATTCTACAGTCAGAACCCAATTGATGCGTGTTGTCCGAATGAACTACCAACAGGAATTTATTTCGCACGCGTATTGTGAACTAAGGATTCCGCCTAAAAGAAATGAGAAAGGTGAATTTGAATTCGCGATGGACCCGCATCATTTGCATATTTGGCCGCGGCATACTTTTATGCTTATTGCATTGCCGAATTTGGTAATTATTTTATATATATATATATTTGGTTTATTATTAATGACATACTTGACACCAGTGTTGTCGTTTGGACGTAAATACAGCAATTTGATTGGCTGGGACAAGCATCCCGACTAATCAAATGGCTGGATTTACGTACAAGCGACAACACTGCTTGACACTATTATCTTTGGTAATTGCAGGATAAATCTTTTACTTGTACTCTATTTATGCCATACGAACAATTTGATGCAATCAAAACAGAAGGCGATTTGATAGCATTCTTTCAACTGTATTACCAGGATGCTCTTCCTTTAATTGGGGAGCAAAATATCAAGAAAGATTATTTCCTTAATCCGAAAGGTTCTTTAATTTCTATTAAGGTATATATAATAAAAATCTTCGATTGTTTTGATGATTATAATATATTTATCTTATTGTTTCTTTATCTACAGTGCAGTCCTTATCACTACAAAGATCGCGTTGTAATCATAGGAGATGCTGCACATAGCATGGTTCCATTTTTTGGACAGGGCATGAACTGTGGATTCCAGGACGTAGAAATCCTGTACGAAATTCTCGAACAGCACAACATAAACCCCGAAAAACCCCAAATAAATAATATTAACACTGATAATACAAAAGAAATGAAATTCCGCAAAGATCTAGAACGTGCACTTGACACGTACACACAGTTCCGACACATTGATGTGACGGCAATCTGTGATCTAGCAATGTACAATTACTTCGAGATGCGCTCTTCCGTGGTAAACCCGATATTTGTAGTGCGAAAGAAATTCGGGGGATGGTTGCATTGGCTGTTCCCGAGTCGCATAATTCCGCTGTACACTATGGTAAGCTTTTCCACTATGCGGTATTCGGAAGTTCAGCGGAAATGGAAACGACAAAATTTTTGGGCGAATGTGGTCGGCGGATCGACCATTTTGGCTACTTTTGTGATGTTGGTGTTGGGATTGCGGTATGGCAATTATAAAGATCGCGTGGTGTCAAGTATAAAAAATATTTATGAAAAAATTTCTCAAAATTAGTTAGTAGCATTTTTTGTTATATATGCAAATAGTAATTCTAAGGGTGGTCGGATAAAAAAGTAAAGAACTCTGTTAATTGATCTCTAGCTCGAATTATAGTCCTTGATGATTATGGAATTACTAATAATTTGCCACATTGTTTACGAGAGTTGTTAGACTCTGATATTTGTTTTGTGTTTGCTTGTGTGGTGGCTCGTTACAGGAGAGAATACATACAACTGACCAGTAAAAAAAAACTATATACAAAAAAAAGTTGAATCGTTCTATTAAAGAGAATCATGGTAGTAATAATGCTAACAAAAAATGGTTTAAGAAAAAATGCAGAAAAGAAAGCTATAAAAATTGATTTCTGCTAATGTAATATATTACATGCGTGAAGAATGTAAGACATAAATAAACACCCACAGACACGATAATCATCCGGATTCGGATGATATAATGTAAAAGATACCTGTTTTCATACTTCAAAATCTCCCTCGATTACGATCTGGTAGAAACCAATTGGATGATGATGAAGGTGGTGGTATTCGCGACTTTGGTATGTTACGCTGTTGGTGATGGATGATGAAAAGTATGGCGATAAAAAATACACGAATGGGATACGATGATTGAGGAATAGTCGATAGATAGGAACATGGGAATAAATAGGTAGGAAAGAGAAAAGGAGATAGAAGCCAAAAATAGGTTAACAATAATATGGAAACCATAAAGAGAACGCAAATATTGAGTTTTTTCGTTCTCTCTCTACCCTGGATGGTGGCTGAATTCCTCCTATTGGACCTCTTGATGAATAGACGGATGATTGAGGCAGAGGTTGTCTATCAAAATATTGATTGGAATATCGATGATAATCTCGATTATTACCATCGCCGCTATTATAATAATAATGAGAATAGGCATCGTCTCTTCCACCAAACCGATTCTGGTATCATTTAACGAAATCACATAAAATCAATTTGACGATTACAAACTGAAATTTGAACAAAAATTAATAATCTTGTACTAACAGCAATCCCACTGAACATTGCAGAAGAGGATGCAGTTGACGAAGAGGACATCGTTGTTGTTCCACCATATCCATGGTTCATCCCATTAACACCACGATTATTATGAGTATTGTTAGGAGTGCCATGATTATTTATAGAATCGAAAAATGTGAGCGAGGATGATGAATATTGTTTATTCAATTGACCTACTGAACTCGGGGCAAGCTCCTCAGCAGGACGTTTTATCGGAAACGGAAGCTGTTGATGGAAAGCTGTTACAGAACCACTATTTCGATAGGGATCATTATGAGAAACAGCAGCAGCCGTGGAGGGATATTCAGAATTATATTCTGTAAGAGGTCGACGACCTTTGCTTATTATCAAATATGATGATGGTGATGACGGATCTCTGGAAGATCCTAATGGCGGTTGAGGTGGCGATAATGGATGCGGAGGCGATGCCAGACTTGTGTAAGCAGCAGAAGCCGATAGACGAGAAGAAATCGCTATAAATTGTTTGATTGTTGACAACACACCATAATATTATTTCCGAAATTGAAAGTGTGTATGTGAGAATATGTATTTTTTTTGCGGAAAATGTGGCCATTCAATCATCCTAGAGAATTATTACTCCAGAATTTTTTGAGTCTGGTAAAAAGGATGTGCAAGGACAATTAACGGAGACGTACATTCCGATGATGATGATGCTGCTGTTGTTTTGACAGCTTCTTTGCTTTCCGATGTTTCAGAGGCACGAGAATTATGAATGCGATGAATGTTGTTCTTCGATATCGTGGTGTTTCTGTGTAAGGAATAAAATTTAAATTGAGATTTTTTTATGAGCCTAATGATCATTAATATCTAAAATAATATATTGAATTTTTTACGGATTTTTCAATTGTTTTCTTTTATATTTTCAATTTGAATATTTTCTTTCTAATTCAATTGATTCCTCTTTCCTCGTAAATATTGTTTATCAAGTTAATTGATTAGACATGTATTCTTCAACACTTAATCCAAGGATTTTTTTTTGAAATTGGACCATTCTCTCAAAATATATATACATATTGTCACATATCTTACTTCTGATATGGAATGTTTTGAATGCGACTTTCTTTCGTTCATTGATTAATTGCTATACTCCAATTTATATATGACTATTTTCCGCACATATCGATAAACAAAATGAAGCAATAATAGGTGGATGAAGGTTGTCCGATCTTCTAATTAATCGTTCTCACTCACCATAATTATAATATTAATAACATTTTTTCATATCAAATAAAAAAGAACATACTTCACCAAAAAAAAATTAATAAACCTACCGATTACTTTTCGACTTTTCAATCACATTATTATGTTTACTAGTATTATTGGTATTACTATTATTCACAACGACATCACCTTTCTCTTTTTCTTTTCCTTTTTTCTTCCGCTGTTGCTGTTGTTGTTGTTCAGTCTTCTCCTCTTTTTTCAATCGTTCACAATACACTTTTTTCTTTTCTTTTAATCGCTGAATTTTTCTAATAACTTGCTGTTCTTTAGCAATCAATCTACCTAAATAAATTTCTGCATCGTCGTCGTCTTCGATTTCCTTTTCGCCTAGTGCAATTACTTCGTCAAAATTTAAATCTGAGTCTAAATCTAAATCCGAGGAATCTGTGTCCAGGTCCATATCGTCTGCGTCGCCGTCAAATATAATATTTTTGTCGATGTTGTTATTAGTATCATTCGAATTGTTTTTATTACTTGAGTTATTATTATGATTATTATTATTATTATTATTTTGAAGAGTGAGATCTAAAGTTTCTCCATTCTGTTTTGTTACAGACTTTCTGCCATTAGAAATAATCATATTATTGTTATTTTCAATCTTTGACGTTGATCCATTTACTCCTATTGATTTTAATCGAACTTTTTCTTTCGATGATGATATAAATGCTGATGAAGATGAAGAAGCAACAGCATACGTTCTGCTGGTATCTTCAAATTCGTAGGGTTCATATCCCGAAGATGAAGATGCATTATTATTGTTGTTACTGCTGTTGTTGTTTCTTAATGTCCCATTACCACCACTGCCGTCCCCACCATCATCATCATCATCATAATCACCATCATCATCGAATATATTTCTTCCAGTAATATCATTCCCTAATTTTATTTTTTCCTTTGCCTTTCCTTTCTTATTATATGAAGTAGGATGTATTTGCGTTGTTGTAATTGTTGTCTCCTCGTGTTCCTCTATTCCGCCCATATAAGAACTAACCCGCACATCAAAAACACTATTGTTATCAGATAACAGTTGATCTATCTCCTCCTCCTCCTCCTCTTCTTGTTCCGTTTCTTCTTGTATCCTACGAAATATTGCTTGTTGTAGGTGTAATGGTGTAGGTGGTAGTGTAGAATATTCTCTAATAATTGGTTTTTGTTGCTCTTGTTCCATTTTTTTTCTATTATTCTATGGTTTTTCGTATTTTTTTATATGAAATGCGCAAATTTTCTATATAAGTATATTTTTTTTCTCTTTTTATATATGTAAAATACAACTAAATGCGTCGTCGCCAAATACTTCAAAAAATGCGGATCAAAATATTATCTCATCCGACATGGTGATCATTGATTTGCCGAAGAGCAAGGATTTACGTGTATCAACTTTTTTAAATATTGAATTAGAATCGTTTATTTCCAACCACAAAGTCTTCTTTGGCAGGAAAGATCCAAATGATTTCAAAGAAAAAAAATTTAAAGAGCTGCCCAAATTGGAAAATGTTGGTTCTAGTCTAGTCTTAAAATTCGCAAACGGATGAGAAAATCTGTAACGCTGAAACATCACTTTATTACTGTTTTAAAAGAGAAAGTTGATAGGATACATGAACGCGAATTTGGTCAAAGCGGCAAAAGTTTCTAATAAAGCATCTCTTCAATTTACGTTACCAGCAAAAGTATTTCACACGATGAGAATTTTGTAATGCATTATACATGTATTGATACACCCGATAGCAATAATAGTTCATTGCATGGCATATGATTACCGTCATTTGATACCTCAACATTGTTTTATTTACCTAATAATTGACTCCGAGGCAAGTTGGATCGGAGCTTCGCATCAAAACACCTTTATCCAACCTAAATTGCTATCTTTTCTTCCTTCGTTTGCTTTTCTTTATTTTTAGAAAATCTACTTTTTATTTGGTTTCTGCTAAAGTAATAAATAATGAGCTTTCTCATCGGGTATACATCACTTTTACTCACTTTGCAAGTTCTCGAGTATATTTTTGTCGTCACCTTGTTTTTTCCCATTCATCTTGGGACACGAGTTCAACTCACACGCGATCTCTAGTATTATAAATAAAGTCTGAAGTATAGAGAACAAGAGCCATTGTAGTAGTACTCGATAATAATATAATAATATAATATATATATATATATAAAACTAACAAGTTCTCGCATATATCAATATTGTCACAGAAAGCTTGGTAGAACAAAATCTCGAGGTAGTGCTAAAACTCCAAGTTCATCGCGTCCATTGTTTTTATCGCCTCCATTTGTTAATGCATCGTTGGTGAAGGGCAGTTTCAAGACGATCGTTGTGTTGCCAAAATATGTGGATGAGGACGAATGGCTGGCAGTGAATGGTAAAGATGCTTGTGGTTTATATATTTTAAGGAGATTTATATACAATAATAACTTTATATTTTTAGTATTTGAATTCTTTAATTATCTGAATCTCTTTTATGGATCTGTGACGGATTTCTGCACCACATCTAGTTGTCCTTCTATGAGCGCAGGACCTGGGTATGTGAATTTGATATGACGATTCTTTAGAAGAAAATTTTTGTGAAAGATTTGATTTACTTTCGAATATATATTGTAGCGTTGAGTTTTACTGGATAGATCATACTAGAAAAAGTGCAAAACTCTCAGCCCCTACTTATATAGATTATGTTATGACATGGATTCAAAATCTATTGAATGATGAAGCAACATTTCCGACAAAAGCAGGTAAGAGACATCAATATCCAATGCAATCGCCAATTTAACACTAAAAATCCAAATTAATTTTATCACACGTCATTTTGAAAGGACGCGAGTTTCCGTCTGATTTTAAACAGACCATAAAACAAATATTCAAACAATCATTTCGAGTATTCGCTCACATTTATCACAATCACTACGATAAAATTCTGCATCTGCGCGAAGAAGGCCATTTCAATTCGCTGTTCGCTCATTTTATTTCGTTCGCCAAAGAATTTAACTTGTTAGACAAGAAAGAATTGGGGCCTTTGGAGGAATTGATTGAGGTTATGGAGGCAAATGGGCACTTCAGCTAATCTGTTCCCATAATTACGATAAATAATAATAATAATAATAATAATAATAATAACAGTGATGATACTTATATTTTCCTCTCACCGACTTATTGAATAAGGACAAGTGTGGGAAGCGTACTGGTTTGTATATGGATGGAGGAAAAGAGGAACCCTAAAACTTGGTCGCTTTTATCATAAATTATTCATTTTTTGAGAATATTCTGCTGGAGCGGACGTATTATTTAAATTAAATATATCATTACATTATTGTTTTTTTCTAAATTTCATTATCTTCTCTATCTGGACCAATCGTCTATAATCGATAAATATATTCTAATACAAATATACTTGTTTGCATGATTATTCATTCAGTCATTCATTCAATGTTTATTACAAAAAATCATTATTGGAGAGACAATCGATAATCACGAAATATATACACGTCACTTACCTTATTTATCTGTTGTCTTTTAGTTTATTCTTACTGTAATACATATTGCCACATTACACATGCACGCAATCTAAAGTTTTTATAAACAAAAATGTAATATATTCTATAAGCATGGTAACACGATTAGCTAATATAATGTGAATGGGTTTTCCTTCCAAGATTCGATTAAATTTAAATAAACACGAAATACATGTAAAAATGCATAATTAATTGATTTAATTGATAAAAGTCATTTATTCACATATTACTCAATCGTCATCGTCTGAATCATTATTATGGCGACCTCGAATAGAACTACGATGAGGTCCTTGATAAGAAACTGATAGACTATTTCGACCAGAAGAAAATCCTGAAGAACTTCCTCGGTCAATTCCGCGAGTATTGTTGATATTATAACTAGCATTATTATTATTATTGTAACCACTATTCCCGCTATATGAAAATCCACCAGGATTACTTAAATTGATGTTATCGCGGCTGCGAGAAAAATTATCTTCAGTGTCAAAGTCCTCATCGTCATCACTTTCATCTTCACTATGACTGTAATAATCTCCTTCTCTACTTACGTATCTCCAGAGCTTTCTTCGTGGTACTGCTAATATATCTTTACGTTGAGGTAAAGGCTCTAATAAGCCAGGAGTTCTTTTCCATTTCGGTGATCTTTGAGTACTCGGTCGCCAATCATATACTAATTCTTTATGTTTAATTTCTGATTTTTTATTATTACGTAACTCTAGAAAATCCCAATCTTTTGTTAATAGCTTGAATAATTCCTCGTTTTTCATTATTTTTGGTGACCAATGCACTATCCAATTTCTTTCTTTACGCCATACACGCGGAGGATTAAGATTGGGTAAGGTTGTTGGCCGGTTATTAAGTTGTTTTAGTTTTTTATCAAAATCGTTAATCCTTTGCTGCAAATCATAATGACCCGCCGTATAGGATTCGCTCCATTCATCTAATTGATCTCGGTCTGCATATTTTATACCTTTCTTCCATGGTTCTGATGAAAAATCATTGATTAAACCCATGTCATTAATCAACTCCTCTGCGCTATTATCTATTTTATATTCTCCGAGTGTTAGAAAAGGCATAGGTGCAGCTCCCAATGTATTTATATATACCCTTTTTAATTCCTGTCGATGAAGTTTTCGTTGTCTTTTCGCCAATCTAGCACACAATTTCTTATACCAATCTTGATAATCACTACAATGCTGATAAAATTTCTCATCTGCTCCCGGATCATCGTGTCTAAATGTCTCGCGAATTGTCCAAACACGACGTAAGACACCCGATGTCAAGGTCATTTTTTTGAATGAAGGTGGTGGCGGTGGTATTTTACCCTCCGATTCGAGACCATAACCTCCCTTGGGACCACGTGAATGTTTGGGTGTTTTGCCCCAGACTTTTCCGATAAGGCGAAAATTTGGAATGATTTGATCGACTTTGGGCTTTATTTTACTATGCCATGATCTATCGTATCTGCCCCATTTGAAATTTTTCTCGCATTCCTTTGCAAATGTTTTTGTTTCGGTTGCATGAGTAAATCCAGTTATTGCCAAAATTGGTTCCATTTTTCCACCCATTCTCTTTGGAGCATCTACATTCTGAATTTCGGCACTCACTCTCGCTAATTCATACTATTAATTAGCCAATGAGAAGCGTGAATATAGATTTTCTAAAAAAAAGCAAAGGATTCAAAACCACAAAGAAACTAGATTGAACCATTAAATGAAGTAAAAAATAAAGGCATTTTATTAAACTTGCCTAACCTCTAAATCATTAGTCGCGCCTATAAACGTTTGATTCTTATTCATTCTTTTTATTACGTACGCGCAATGTATGTTCAGCCAACGATCGCTTAGGGGAATTCCGTGCGCGACTCTTATTTTCGGAGGTGCAAAACTCATGGTGATTTTATGTGTGTAGTAGAAGCTCTGGAATTTTCAGTTATGATCAAATGTGACTAATTTTATGTATGATTACACAAACGATGAATAAATTTTGCACTTAAAATTTTTTTCGCAAAATTTAAAAAAGCTATATAACTTGCTCAAACTTTACAAATTCGAACAACGGTAATACAGACATGCCAAAATCTAAGAAATCAACAAAAAAGTTTCAAAAGCAACACCTTAAGCAAACCATAGAACGACGAAAGAAAGTTCAAAAGATAAAAAAAGCAGTTGATCAAAGGGAAAAGAAAAGAGGTTTAAAGCGGCGTGTCGGTGAAGTTAAAAAGGCTAAAAGTAAATTTGACATTATTCTCGTTGAATATGTTTATAATGTTTATACTCATATTATTTAGCTTTATAGACGAAATAGAAACAGAAAAGAATGATACTGTAGAAAACAGTGAACCAGAGGATATGATTGAAGAGTAATAATTGGTTTTAATTTAAGCACTTTTTTGATGATTTAGTATTCTATGTAATTATTCATTAATTGATGCTTAGATTGGAGGAAATGAACTTGGATGATTTTTTGGGTGGTGACATTGCGGAGGATTTTGATAACAATTCTTGGGAAGATATAAATTCTGATGACAATTATGAAGATGATGATGATGATGATGATGATGATGATGATTCAAAATCTAATAAGAGAGATAGTTTCAAAAATTTAGAACAGAAATCTGCAATCACAGTTAGTGATAGAAAATTATTAGGGAAAAAAATTTCTCAGCATAAACAACAATTAGAATCATTAAAGGAGAAAGATCCAGAGTTTTACAAATATCTTCAAGAAAATGATACGGAATTGCTTGATTTTGATTTATCAGATGATGATGAGGGCGACGAAGATGATGTAAATGAATTAGATAATCAAGATGAAGACGACGACGAAGAAGATGATCATCAAATTAAGGGTAAAGATAACATTACCATTGAAATGGAAAATAACATAAATGGACCTCCTGTAGTCACAAATCAAATGATTACCAAATGGCAAGAGGCTATTACTGAGGTAACACTAAATAAATAAGAATCCGAAATGAGTATCAAATAATGAATCAACCGTTTTTTCTTTAGAAAAAATCATTGCGCTCTTTACGACGTATACTCTTGGCCTTTCGTGCAGGTGCTCATATTAATGAAGACGGTGATGGAAAATCATTTGCATATAGAATCACAAGTGCAGCGGGTAATAAACTATTCAAATATCTTAAATTTCATATAGTCTCTTGATATAATGTAATATTTTGTATTTTTCTAGTATTTAATAATTTAGTGGTGGTATGTTTGAAATATGTGATCCCAGTATTTGATCATCATCTGAATTTCAAGGAAGGAGAAGTAAAAAAGTAATTATTATTAATATTTTTATTGGAATTGTTCTGTTTTTATATCATCATTCTTATTGCTTTGCTTTTAAGAAAACATCCCAACTCTTGTAAAAAATGGAAAAATATTGAATCTTTTGTGAAATCGTATTTACAAAATATACTTCATATGCTTAAAAATTTATCGGAAAATGATATGATATACTTTATTGTCAAAGAATCAGAAAAATGTGTTCCATATTATTTATGTTTCCCAAAGTTATCTAGGAATTGGTTAAAGGTAATTGTTATCATTATATTATCGTTTAAATTAGTTATATAATAAAGTGTTTGACTTTCTTAAAGACACTTTTAGAATTATGGGGATCAGCAGAAGATAAAGTGAGAATAGTTTCATTTCTAAATATTCGTAAACTCGCGACTGTTGGGCCATCTCCTATGATAGATATATGTTTGAAGGTATATTTATTTTTTTCTATTTTACAAATAAATAAGATATATTTTAATAATATTTTTGTCAAATAAAAAGGGCATTTACATGACTTTTGTACGAAATTGCAGAACTACTACTGTGTACACGATATCTTCGACAAATTTTATGACTAATTGTGGTGTAGAAATTTACGGACTTGACTTAAAAGCATCATATCAATTTGCATTTGTTTATATAAGGCAACTAGCTATTCACTTGAGGAATTCTATGCTAGTAAAAAGCAAAGTAGGATATCTTATATCTTTTAACAGTATTCGCAATTTATAATCATTATAAATAAATTTTTAATTTATGCTTTCTATGTGAAACTTTAGGAATCTTATCAAAGTGTTTATAATTGGCAATTTATACATTGCTTAGAATTTTGGTCACGAGTGCTAACAGCTTTTTGTGATCAAAGAAGAATAGCAGAGACTGGCAAAGAGAGTCCATTGCAACCTTTAATATACCCATTAGTTCAAGTTTCTCTTGGCGTTATCAGGTATTTCTTCAATTTATTACCTCTTAGAACTAACTAACTAATTAATTAATTATTGATTGAATATTTTATTTTATAGATTAATTCCAACCTATCAATATTTCCCTTTACATTTCCATTGCTTACGTTTCTTGATTAATTTAATACAAAAGACTGGGACTTTTATACCGCTTGCTCCTTACCTTTTCGATATATTGGAGTCACCTGAATTACGACAAAAACCAAAACCTTCAACTTTAAAACCTCTTGATTTTTCTCTGCATTTAAAAGCACCTAAGTGTTACTTACACACTCGAGCTTATCAGGTAACTTATTGTTTATTTATATTCGTCATTAAATTATTTAAAAATGACTTTCTATTAAATAATAGGATGGTATTTGTGAAGAGATTATAGATGTACTTTTAGAGTATTATGCTTGTTTCTGCTTATCCGTTGCTTTTCCAGAGTTAGTTGTCCCGGCTATTGTACAGGTAATTAGTCACAAGTTTGGGTTGTGATGAAATAATAAATCTTAACATAATTTTTATTAATTATATTGTAATCAATAAGATTAAGCGACATATTAAAAAATCAAAAAATGTAAAAATGAACAAGCAACTGCATAATCTTGTTGAAAAGGTAAGAATGAATAGTATTCTGAGTAAAAATTTTTTAAATGGTTGTTAATTGTATTCTCGTTTTTTGCAATTTTCAGTTTGAGCAAAACTCAAAATACATTGAACAGCATCGAGCACAAATAGAGTTCGCACCAAATGATCGTGTTAAGGTGGTAAGTGAAAACAAGAATTTGATTTTTAATTTTTTTCGATATTTATACCTGATTATATTCTCTTTTTTATTCTTTAGCAAGCTTTTATGAAAGAGTTTGATCAAGAATCCACGCCGTTGGGCTCGTATGCAAAATCAGCACGAAAATTAAAAGACCAACGTAATAAATTATTGAATCGAGAAAAAGAAAATGAAGAATAAAATAGTTAGTTTGACATTGAAGTTTGTCCTAGTTTCTTACGATAGCTATAATTTTTCTTTTAATTTAATTGCATTGTCAATAACGATAATATCGTATTTGCATAGATATAATCTGTGCTCATTTCACGATCACATGATAATGTGCTGGAAACTAATAAGAATATGTCAGGTTGATCAAAAATTTGCTACATTCCTATTGGTTGGATTGGTTCATCATCACCATACATTTTTTTCGCCTATTACCACAACCAACAACCACACGTTTATTTACCGTTTTGTTTCGCGTGTCTAAAGAGGGATTTAAGTACAGTTATGCCACAGTTAATAAAAAGCTAAATAGAAGAACACACCTAGCGACCCATTTACCGTCAAAAAGAAACCATGTCGTTAAAAACACGTCTAAGGTAACTTGGTTTACATTTAATCGCGTCTGTGCTTATTTTTCGTGTTTTATTTATTCATGTATACCATTTATTTTCGTGTACTGCTTATTTTTTTCGTATAATTTTATATATTTAAGACCTATATGTGTTAAGCCTATGTATTATATCTACGACTCCTAATCATCATAAGCTACCTTGGCCGGGATGGTAAGTCTTGTTTAACTTTGCAATCTTCCACTTGTGCTCTTACCAAGAGGCAAAATTCTCTTCAGTTTTTAATATGTTTTACTTTTTAGTTCTCATCACCTATTTAAGCAAACGAAAACATCGTTATACCGCGGGTTCTTAACCTTGCATCGCGACGTAATTGTCGCTTCGTTATTACCTAAAAGTACGTAGATCAACCTTGATAACACTTGGCGCTATCGCTTTTTAACAGAAACAAAACGGCTGTTAGACCACAATACCTTTGAAATTTAAAAAAAAAAGGTGCGTTTTTTCATCTTGTAACGAAAGGGTAACCCCTAGTTGAGATAACTCCTAGTCGAGATAACTCCTAGTCGAGATAACTCCTAGTTGAGATAACTCCTAGTCGAGATAACTCCTAGTCGAGATGACTCCTAGTCGAGGCACCCTAAGGAGGAATTGGTTATGCATCTTCCTTTATTACTAGATAAAAATTGTACTGATATTATTTCCATAACAGGTGTAATTTGAACGTTTTGAAAAATGGTTAAAGCCATACTGGAAAGGTGTGCTTAGAGAGTGTGAAAAAGAAAATCTAGTGCCTATATCGGCTGGTAAGTCCTATTTTACCTGTATTTGCGAGCAAATAAAACTGAATTGGAGCTATTATCAACAATACTCCGCCTACCCTAATTTAGATAAGAGTACCATTACCACTAAATCAACTACTGCTCGCACTCCATTTTCAGTCGAGAGTTGGACTTCATTTTTTAAAGAGGTTCAATTTGATGACAATATTAGACGATATCCCCAGCCATCTTTTAAAAATTACGATAAAAGTTATGATATATCAAATGAAGAAGATGTAAGAGGCGCTTTAAAGAATAATGTATTTGATAATCTCCATATTATTACAACTTCACAACAACCAATAGAGGTGTTCAAGCGGATTTCAAAAGAGGATAGTATTATCGGAGTTCCAGATTTCATTTATAAGCGAGCTGGCAAATTGTTATTGGTAATTGAAGTGAAGACTCTGGGTTTTATATTTAGAAGATGGTGAATCACTATTTGAATAAAAAAATAGTGAAATAATATTTTCAAACTCTGGTGGAGAGATTTCTGTTGTGGATATTTTACGCCAGATTTTTGGATATTTAGTTATTAACAAATTGCAATACGGTATTCTTTCAACTTACAACCAACACTGGTTCCTTCGAAGACCTAAAGATGAATCACGTGCTCTATATTTCTCCTACTATAAATATAGAATCAAGAAATCCAACAGTCTTTCAGTGTTATGCATTTATACAGCATCTAGGGCAGATACTGAATGCCCTAGTCTGGGAAAAACACCACCATCATCACCATCACCCAATTTTGACGATAGTGATAGCTCTGATAATAATATCTTGGAATCCGATTATGAGAAGTTCTTAAAGTCATCTAAATGAAAACGAAACTCTAAAGAAGAGCAGAATAAAGTTGATATAGAAATTATAATAGAGAGAAGCAAATTCAAAACTAAGATTTAGTTTTAGATAACATTTCATTAGAGTATCATGTGATACAAAAATCATTCTCTTAGAAAACAATCAAATTCATGTGATTTTAGCAAAGCAAAGATTTTCTGAAAATTGAAGTATCTGAATTGGAGCAAAATAATAAGATTAATAAAAATCAAATAATAAAACAAATTAATTCAAGAATTATATTTATCTATTGGAAAAAAATAACTATCAAAATTTGTGATTTTTGTAATAAATTTAAGATTTTGTTCAATATTTATTTTATTTAAACAGTAATCAAATCTTGACAACAGGAAATCTTAAACTAATATTACTAATATTATTTTCTTGAATTTGAAAACAAGATTTGTGATATTACAATTAATAATAAAATCAAAAATAAAACAATTAAAACAATAATTTACAAAGAAATAAAATCTTTTTTCTAATATTATACAAAACTTTTTATATTATTTGGAAAAAATAAAATTAAACTAGATAAAACTAAACTAATCATATAAAATTTTAAAATTAATATTCAAATTCAAAATATTATAAATCAAATGAATTCAAAAATTATTTTTTTAGAAAATAATTAAATTAATATATTATCACTAATCTGATATAATAAACATAAATAAAAATACAGTAAAAACAAAATTAGTTATAATTATATCTAGATTATTAATTTTTATCATTAGTTAATAATATTTTTCTTCTTTTTAATTTTTTCTAATTTTTTCTTTTTTTTTCTTATCTTTTTATTTTTATTTTATTGTTATCTTAAATTAAATATATTAATTATACAATTTTCTTGGCATATTTATTATTTTTTTTATTTTTTTATTGCTAAAGTGTAGTCTTGTTTACAGTAGTGTCTAATCTAGTATACTGTTACCGTTTTTATTGATATTAAGTTCTCGATGTATTAATCACATGTTTTATTAAGATAAGATTAAGTCTTTATAATGGGAGAGATTAAGATTTATTACTAAAGGTAGGTAACGTGTGTTCTTGTTGTGACGAGCTAGAATGACATTCAATAACTTCACTAAGTTTTGTATATTATTTAGAATTTCAAAGGTGATAATACAAGTAATAAGTTTTATCAAGTGACTGTCTTTCAAGTCAATAACAATGGTTTATTATAAGCGATCTATCTTTCAAGACCAAAAACCAATACAAATATAA
>CAJVPL010000788.1:0-20082 GCA_910591945.1 Ambispora gerdemannii | reverse complement strand
AATATGTGATATTATTTTTATTTTAATATAAAAATAAAAAATATTTATTAATAAAATTAAAAACTTTTATATAAAGAAAAAAATTCATATTTTAATACATAACTCTATACTATATTACTGGAAATTAAAAAAATATAGTAAAATTGACATTATTTCTTTATATTAAAATTTGTTATTTTATTAATAAATATTTTTTATTTTTATACTAAAATAAAACTGGTAATCAATATTTTTGATATATGTTTTGCTAGAATATTCTAAAAGAATATATATCAAAAATATAATAAATTAACAAATTTTAATATAAAGAAACAATGTCAGTTTTTTTAATTTCCAGTAATATAATATAGAGTTGTGTATATTTAATTAATAAATTTTAATATTATTATATTATTTTTAATTATTATTATATAAAATTAATGATTAATTTTATAAAATTATTAAAAGAAAAATAAAATCTCAAAAATCATTTTTTGTATAATTAAAAATAAATAATTAAATAAATAAATATTATAAAAATCTTATCTAAAAGAGAAAAAAATTAGCTTTATAATAACTTAGTATTATATAATATTAGTTAGTTTTTTTATTTTTTTATTTAAATTTAATTAATTTTTATATAATAATTCAAATTTGAAATATATTTATAATTTTATTAATTAATATATATTATAATTTAAATTAATTTATACTATAATCAAATTATTATAATACAAATTCAAATAATATTAATATAAATTTATAGTTAATTATAAAAAATAATATGGAATTATTATTAAAAAATAAAATAAAATTATATAGTTATTAAATTATAACTTAAAAATTATAATATTTATATAAACTTATTAAACTTAGATTTAAATTATTTTTTATATTTAATTTAATAAAAACTAAAGTAATTAAATATTTTAAATTATTTTTTGTTCTTTATTTATTGATTTTCAACAAGCTTTTATTAATCTTAAATTAAATTAAATATTTTGAAATTGTAATTAATTTAAATTAAAATTAAATTTTCTAGAAAATTTAAAAAAAATTATTTTATTTATAAAATAATTATAAAATAAATATTATTTTTATTTAAAAAATATCAAATATTAAAAATTATAAAAATATTAATTTTTGAAATAATTTAAAATATAGTAAAATTTGTTAAAATTTTTTCAAAAAAGAGCTAAAAATTTTGTAATTAAATTAATAATTTATTTAATTAAGCAATAAATTTTTAGAATTTAAATAAAAAAGAATAGTTTAAGAAAATATTAAAAAAAATAAATTATTTTTTTTGAAAATTATTCAAATATTTAATAATTTTTTAATTTTTTTCTGAAGTTTTTTCAGAGTTTTATAATTTAAAAATGGAATTTTTTATTTTTAATTTATTTTGATTCTAAAAATAAATATAAAATAATATAATAATTAACTTTATAATAATTTGTAAAAGTATTAAAATTTCTTAATTAAATATAATAAAATACAAGTTTTTTTCTATATAAAAGTTTTTAATATTATTAATTTTTAATATATATATTTTCTGAATTTTTTAAATTTAATTTAAGTTATTTTAATTGCAAAGTTTTAAAACTATTTAGATAAAATCTAAAATATATATTAAAATATAAATTATATATCCCTATATTATTTTACCAGAAATTGAAATAAATATAGTAAAACATAGTAAAATTGACATTATTAAAATTTGTTATTTTATTAATAAATAATTTTTATTTTTATACTAAAATAATGATGGTAATTTATATTTTTAATATATATTCTTCTAGAATATTCTAAAATTTTTTAGAATTTTTTGTTCACTTGTAAACATGAAAAAAAATTTTTTATAATTAAATTGCAATTTTTTCAATTTTACTTATAAAAAAATTTTTTTCCATGTTTACAAATAAACAGAAAATTCTAAAAAATTTTAGAAAAATATATATTAAAAATATAGATTATTATCATTATTTTAGTATAAAAATAAAAAATATTTATTAATAAACTAACAAATTTTAATATAAAGCAATAATATCAATTTTACTGTATTTTACTATTTTTTTCAATTTTTAATAATATAGTATAGAGATATATATTAATTGTATTTTTTATGAAAATAAATAATATTAATTAATAAAATTAAAAACTTTATATAGGAAAAAAGCTCGTATTTTATTATATTTTATTATATTTTATTATATTTTATTAATAAATTTTGATATTGTTTTAAACTTTGATTTTGCTATTTTAATATATATTTTTTAAACTATTCAGATTTAATTTAAAAAATTAATTAATTTATATTATAATTAAAAAATTTTTCAAATTAAATCTAAGAAAATTGTAAAATATTAATTAATAAAATTAAAAATTTTTATATAAAGAAATATTCGTAAATTTTAAAACTATTATATTTTTTATATTAATATTTATAATAACTTAAAATTTAATTTAGTTAATTTATTTTTATTTTATTTTTAAATTATTAATTTTTTTAATAAATTTATTATATTACTAAATTATATTCAGAATTTTATTTATTTTATTTATTATTATATTTTTTTTTAAAAAATTTGTTATTTTTTTGAAGTAAAATATTACAAATTAATTTTATAATTATTTTAATTTAAGCGAATTAATTATAATTTGCTTAAAAAATTTAAATTAAATTATTTTAATTAATTTAAATATATTTTTTACTAAAAAAAAATAAAAATGAAATTATTATTATTAGTTTATACTTGTTATAAACTAAAAAAGCATACTAAAACAAACTTTTAAATAAATAATTGTAAAATTATTAAAATATTTATTTAGCTAAAAATCGTATTTCTTGCTTTTTTTTACTTTTCATATAAGAATAACGCTGTAACCATTACAAATTATATGTGGTTACAGTTAATTACATTATCTAATTTAATGGTGATTATATATAGAATACAAAATTTTAATTCCAAATTACATGTAAAAGTTCTTTCTAATTGTATATATAATGCACTGTATCATGTGTGCAATTGTTAGTAAAGTAAATGATGTAATTAACTGTAACCATTTGTAACTTGTAACGGATTACAGGGAAAAATACTTATGTATTTGAATTTTAAACTTTGTAACTCACAAATTTGTCCATAACTGATAAATTGAGATTAAAGAAAGTGTAATATTTTTCAAAGGTTTATTGTGGCAAGTTACTGGATTGATACATGTTATTATAACATTAATGATAAATACATGCAGAGAATAGAAGTGTTCAATTAAATGAAAATGCTAAGTGATATTAAAAGTATTTTCGATTATTAGTAAAAGTGCTTTTACTAACGTTATGTGAGGTAAAAATAGCTAAAAAAAAAATAAAGCGATATGTTAGAATGTGGTGTAAGTTGGAAATTTGTTGGTTCTAAAAAGGTAACACATCAATGTGTGCCATCCGCACTAAAGCTGCATGTCATATATAAAGAGTTCTAATACGACAAGCAAATTATGTAATTTTCACCTGCAAAATTTTCTCTCGTAATCGTGTGATAATTAATTAACTATTCCATAATCAATAATACATAACTCAAAAAATAGGAAATTTTAAAATTTATTAAAAAAACAAATTTGTATTAGAAAATTAATGATTGTGATCAATGGTATATCCTAAGGGGATACCGATAATTTATAACGGTATTACGGCAAACGACAAATTGTAGCAATGCTATAATTTTTGCCGTAAATTACGGCTAAATAATGGATGTACTATGGGACAGAGAAGTATGATTGTTTTTTAATACACAAGTATCAATATGATGTAATGACCAGAAGTTGCGATATGTTCAGGCCACTAAAAAATGGATAGATTCATTAAAACGTTTAATTTATTAAAATCTATGAATTTAATAATGATAATGAATTTATCGATATATGTGGTTTCCTTTTTGAATTTAGCGTAATCTCTGCATCATCACTGATGAATGGATTAAAAACAGCTAATTCCGATTTTACGTAATTAAAAAGTTTATTGATAACGATCATAAAATGTGCTTTACGTTTATAAAATTTAGACCGATGATCGAAAATCCAATTAAATACTATATGATGAATAGACATAGACACATTAAATAATTTTCTTGCAAATAGTCACTCTTATATTGAATTTTGCCTGCCTACTAAAAAGACTAACAAAAACGATCAATCATAATCTTAAAGACCATAGAATTCTCTTATTTGCTAATTGTATATTTACTTAAAACGCTTCAACAAGCCCAGTGTTCTTAAGTTGTTTCATAAAACAACGGAAATATTACATAAACATATACTGTATGTATATAAAGAAAAATTCTAATCAAATTCGCTATAGTTTCGGTCGTGTCTCCAAATTTAGCAAGAGAATGAAAAGCAAACTAAGGAAAGAAATAGAGATTTTCAGTGATTTAAAAAAGAATAGACTAAATGAGTGTACGATCTGAAAACATTTCACTTCACAAAATTAAGCACACTTTTAAAATTGCGTTTCATTTCAGTGAGCTCGCGTGATTTTTATTCAGGAAGAATTATTATTTCCTTTTTATGTACGCACGGTTTTTTCTGTAAACTTAGAGAGCGTCGGTTCAATATTTGTGATTTGTCAGTTTATCGGTGTGACTTTGTAATTAAGTAGACTTGTTTTTATTTAAAGGACTTATTAAACTTTGTATTCTTTCACTACTTCCATATTTTTTTAACTCGATATATTCCTTTCTTTATCGTTATGATAATTCACGTGTATAATTTCAGATAATCCAAATCACACAAACATAACTCGAAATGACAATTCTCACAAATGGATTTGCTCTCGTTTGTAAAAACATTACCGATTCTAACATAGAAAAATTACACCCAAACAAAACTTGCGCTTGTGATTTTCGAATAAACACTCGCGGATGTGACGAAGAAGACTTTATACGAAAGGCGACTTGGAGTTTATTAGTATTAACGATACTGTTAACATTAATGAGTGGCTCTTTTCTGTATTATCAAATACGTGTAAAAAGGCAAGGAGCATTTTTCCCAGCGACAAGAGAACGAGGGCTTATACGACCACGACCGCAACATGCTGTTCTTATAATTACTTTTGCATATAATCTGTGTAAGTTTTTGCTCATGATAGGTAGATTCTGTTTCCAAAGACACACAGGCTGGAATTTATACAAAATAAATATTTCACTAAAGTTTATTTTTTTCCTTCACCCAAAAGTAAATTCTATAAATTTAGGTTTATTGATTAGTGATGCATTTCCTAATACTTTGGTAGCAGAAGGTAGGTGATCTACTGGAAAATGAGATGTTTAAAGTTTCATTGATTTAATGCTAACGCTAATTCGTAAATTTAGTGTCTCATGATATCCCACGAGTAATTTGTACAGGACTTGCATCGCTGCTTCCGGTTGGTATTTGTGAGTAATGAGATTAATGATCAGAAATAAAAATAAATTCAATTAATTGATAGGCAATATCTCTTGACTTTATATTAATACAAAACTCTAATTTTATATAGTCTACGCTATCCCAAGTAACGAAAATGAATACGCAATTCCTACACCAAATGGAAATTTTCTTGATATCTGGTCTATTCTACTAATGATTGGTCCAATTTTGTGTAGTGTACCACTAGCAGCACTCACTGGATACTATGCAGACATAGGTGATATTGAGAACGCCGAGAGATATTTCAAAATTCATTATGTGAGCTATTCGTTTTGGGGTGGATTTCACACGCTCGCAACTATCATTTTTTGGTGCATGTTAAAGTCGGTGTTAAATGCACACATGAAAGAATTGAGAGAGAGAGATTGGAAAATGAAGCAAGCGAAAAGATTTTCTCGAAATGTGGGTATTGTGATTTATTTATCGTTATTATTTATACACATCTGTTCTAATTATTCTTTCAATTTCAATTCAATTCATAGTTGACAGTAGTTGTATTCTTATTCGTCCAATTAGATGCCGGATTATTTATAATATTTGTTGTTTTCGGAATGTGGCAGCATAATATCTCCATATTTATACCAGCTTTAAACAAATTATATTTATTTTTATGGAGCTTTGTTTTTGTTATGTTCGGATTTTTTGTTCATGTAATTTTTATTTACGGGTATGTTTCGGAATTTTTAGAAGCTTAAATGATTTATGCCTATACTTATCACTTGATTTTTTTTTAGTATTCTTAAACCTCTGGATGGACCACCAATAACGATAAATATAAGTCCCACAAACACAATAAATTCTCATCAACCCAATATCGATATGTCTTTAGGAGCAAAATGTGAAACGCTGATAAATCCAGTACAGCTACCTACAATAAATCGATATTCGGATTTTTCGGTGGAATGGAGCCAATAACATAACGATAAACTAAAACAATTAAATCTTCTCCCTCACTTAATATAAATAGTTGGATTTCTTCACTGAAATTTTATTCACCTATATTGATTTCTAATTTAAAAGATATTCAATAAAAAGTTGTTTGATAAGTTTCGAAATAGAATGTATAAGTCTCATTATGAAAAAGTAAGTTTTGTCTATTAAATATATAATTAACTGCAAAAATTATATTATTAGAACACCACGTATCTGATTTGCTTAATTCGAAGTTAAAGGTATTAGACGTTAATTCGTTGTTTTATTGACCGTTTTGTTTTTCTTTTTTCCATTTGCAAAAAAGAACAAGGTAACAATCGGCCAGCACAATTATTCAAAGAAAAAAAATTTGAAAAAATAATAGTATCTAATACAGCAGATTAAGAGACAGGTTGGCTAAGCATCTGAAACACATACATGTACCAGAGGAATTGGCATTTAAAATACGTATCAAAATAGCCAAATATGTCTTGGCAGAGTTAACCAATAATTATGACATCCTGACACACAAAAGATATGAATCATAAATATGTATCAAGTATTGTGCATCAAAGATATTTAAATGCATCAGAAATAAAGCCAAATCATGTTCTTTATTGCTATTCAATATTTTCGGATATTCTGGTAGCTATTCCGGTTTATCAAAATTTGTTATATACTAATTCAAATTAAAATAAATTCAGAAATTAAAAATATTAGTCATTGATTTAAGAATTTAAAATTAAAAAATAATAAATTTATATTTTTAAATTATTTTTGTTGCTAGATTTATTAGCATGTTTATTATAAATATTATAGTTAAAACAGCTTTTTTAAATTATATTAGAATAGAATTCGTTACTACAATTATATATATGTCAAGAAAAAAATGTAATTCTTTATTTATTTTTTTTCAAAAATTGCTATAGTCACCGGCTTATATCTTAATAAGGAATCATTCAAAATCATGAATATTTGTAGATATATTCTTTAGGATGTTAGGAACAAGATTTCTTAATACCACGAAGCATGTTAACATAGTAAATTATTGCGAAATTTCGTGTCAAAAGTGACGAATTGAAATTTTAACATTTAAGTTGAAATAAAAAAATTATTTCTATAATTTTAAAAAAATTTTTCAGTCTATTTTTATTTAATAAATACCATTCATAAAAGGCTTTATTTTGACAAATTTTTAATAATTATATAGCTTAAGTAGTTAAGATCTGATGGTGAAACTTCTGAAAGAGCTTTACAAATATGTAATTAAATTCTATAGATATAATATAGCAAAGATGAAACAATAATACATATAGTAAATACACACACCTACAGTATATTACCAGAAATTTCAAAAATGAATCTGTCACTTTGGAACCCGATATCTCAACATCCAGTGATCCCATTCGAACAAATATATCACTATTAGATTCGTCTCGACTATACAAATTTAATGATGATATCTTTGTTCGAATGGGATTACTGAATGTTGAGATATCGGGTTCCAAAGTGACAGATTCATTTTTGAAATTTCTGATAATATACTGTAGAGTGTGTATATAATTGTTAAATTATCTTAAATTCTTTGAGATTTAATTCTAAAAACTATTCCTGTTAACTAAATATATATATTTTATTTCAATAATAGTAAATATTTACCAATATATCATTGTACCTATGAATAATATTTATATTTACGTATTGATCTTTTATAGTATTTATTATTAAACCTTCAATAATAAAAAAAACATATTCATCATATTGCAGAATTTATTTGCTATAAACTGTTTGATATTTTTTTAAATCATTTTTGAATATTTTCAGTCTGGAAAAACTTGAAATTGTTATCAAATAATGTTCAAGATTATATTCCTTGTATAAATTAGTGCTCCAATCAGATCAGATCCAATTCGTCATCTGATCTGGAATGCCTATTTAGATCGGATCGAATTGGAGTCAAATCTGATCTAAAATATTTTGAATTAGCCTAAAAATCATTATTTTTCATTTAATATTAATTGAAATTAAATGAAAATTTGTGAATATAAATATCTTAGTAAAAATAAAAATTATCAAATAAAAACTATTTTATGATTTTTAGATCAAACCCAATCTGAATCCAATTTGATCTGAAATTATCAGTTCAGGTTGATCTCAAATCCAATCTGAACAAAACTTTTGTATAAGTCAAGATAATGTATTTGATCTAGAATTATGATTGAGTAGATATTCAATTGATTATTTTTTACTAAACTAATAAATAATTATATATATATAAAGTAGTTTTAAAATATATTTATAGATGTTTTTAAAAGATATAATATAGAGAATATTATTATACAAAGCCAGTATCAATAATATTTTTATTATTTTTAATATTTTAAAATAATTTGATTGATATATTATTTAAGTTATTGGCTAATACTAAATATATATAATATGAATATTTATAATTAATAGAGTTAAATATCAAAGTTAACATGACATTCTTAGAAAAATCATCTAATATTATAAAAATAAATAAAATAATACTATAGAATATTATTATTTGTTTAAAGATCAAATTCATTATTTGATAATTGAATAACAATTAATCATATTAATATATTAAAAATATATTAGTAGAGATATTGCTTTGCTATATGAAAATTAATTGATCTCTTTTGAAAAATAGTTAGTATTTTAAAACTTGAAAAATAATCGAAAGAACTTTGATATCTGATTTATTTTTATGTTAGTTATATATATTATCTAAAGTTAAACAAACTAAATGCTCACTAAATTTATTTATATAATTGCAAATTGATATATTAGAATATAAAATTATTGAAATACTTTAGCATTGCTTGAAATTGATCTTTGAGCTCTTTCTCATCATTCACTTTATATATTTACTATATAAATATTAATTTTTATAATATATTAGTGAAAAAAATATAATTTTTCAAAATGTTTTTATTTTCAAGTAATTCTTTGATTGCATTAAAAATTAATTAATAATAAAGATAATATATTTTACTCTTGTAATTTATAATAGACACTTTCTCAAAAAAATATATAATGCATTTATTTGATCCAAGAATTAATGATCTTGTTTTGTTGAAGTAGGTAAAAGCACATTATTGTGATATTTTTTTGTGAAAATCTGAGATCTTACTGCTGCATATATCTAATAAGTTCCATTTAACAACTAATTTGATAAAATCTTCAAATTCATCACTTGGAAAATCTGTATGGATATTTGAAAAAGTGAATCTGGTTCAACATGAATCAATATATACTCTCTTATTAAGTATAGATACATATATTAAGTTGCCATTCACAGAACAATTTGATGTGTAATATCACCCAAAACAACGTGTTTGTTTATTTGTATTAACCAAAACAATGCATTTGTTTATTTGCTTACTTAACATTCAATTTATGTTAATTGGTCCGGTCTGGATAGATGATCCTTCGATCTATCCTGTAATCGAAGAAATTGATGATTGATCGACGGTTCTATTAAATTGTCGTTATGCTTGAAAAAAGGTTTAGAAAAAATTCCATGTGAGTTCCAGTGCAATTTCCTGTAATAATCTCATCTTTTTGGTCCAGTATTAGTTTTTTTTTTGTAACACATGAATGCAATATTTTTTTAAGCTGAATTAATATTGTGATTGTAAACACAAACTTTTCTCATAGAAATAGCTATACATGCAATAAAATCTGAAACTCTACAAGCAATCTCTTTAACAGGTATTTTTCAATTCGGTCCCCCATCGGTCTGGGGATCGCGGTTCGGTTCAGTCTTTCCAAAGACTGATGGTCAATAAACTGAATGAACCGAATAATAGCCATATTTACGTGTTACTGTTTAACTTTTATAGTTATAAAAGCTTGTAATAAAAGAATATTGGACCTTTAAATGGTGTTAAGGCTAAATCATAATAAATTTTTTATGCAACAATATTTTTATTTCTGCAAGTATGTGATATATGTTGGTTTTTGTATCCGCAAGTGAATTATTTATTTGTTGCGAACCTGCAATCAGATTAAAATTGAATTGAACCTTAAACACCGCTTTAAACTGGATTTATAAAATTTTATATCTACTAGCAACACTTCCTGTAACATAAAATTGGCATTTTGTATGGCGCAAGAACTCTTAAATCGACAATATGTATCAGGTTAAAAAATTCTTTCGACTTCTTTACTAAGAAGTAAATCTAAAATTTAACCGGTAATATGGTGCATGCCATCTAAAGTCATCAGATGTTTGTCTTTTATAAAACGGATAAACTTCTTTACTAAGAAGTAAATACAAAATTTAATCCGTAAAGATGCTCAGAAAGGGTCTATTCTAGCATATTTACGGATTAAATTTTGTATTTACTTCTTAGTAAAGAAGTTTATCCGTTTTATAAAATACAAACATCTGATGACTTTAGATGGCATGCACCATATTATCAAGAAATTTCTTTTCCATAATATTACCAGTTAAATTTTGTATTTATTTCTTAATTAAGAAGTTGAAATAATTTTTAACATAAAACATATTGTCGATTCAAGAGTTCCTGCCATATATTCCCGAATCTGTGTATAGTATTGTTCCGAATGTCCGGCTCGGTCCAGGTATGAGACTGACCTGAAAATCAAAGGATCGAACCAGACAATATGGGCCAGTTTCAGGTTGATCCGAAATTTAAGTGAAGGTAGCGAATATTTGATAAACTGGAAATACTGGAAATACTGGATACTGCCTATATAATAAATTAACCAGATTTCTTAACAGACTGGATGAACAGAATATTCCAGTTTTGCTCTGTGGTAATATTTCCAAGAACGAACGGAGTATCGAGGACATAAGACAAAGAAATTTAGTCTCATTTTATCACAAGATTTTATAAACAACGTTACCCCTCCCTCCCCCCCTTGAAGAAAATTTAACCCTTAATTTAGTCCGATTCCTTTAGTAAAACCGATTATTCTCCTGCAAAATGATATACAAGTTCCATCTGTAATTTCCTATACAAAATTAATAGCCTTGAGGCTAAATTAAGATTTAAATTTCTTAAAAGAGGGGTGGTAATATGGTGCATAACATCTAAAGTCATCAAACGTTTGTATTTTACAAAATGTATAAACATCTTTACAAAGAACTAAATGCAAAATTTAATCCGTGAATATGATAGAATAGGCCATTTCTGAGCATATTCACGGATTAAATTTTATATTTACTCCTTAGTAAAGATGTTTATACATTTTGTAAAATACAAACGTTTGATGACTTTAGATGTTATGCACCATAATCACCGGTGTTGCTTTATCAAACTAGGAATACTTTAAATTCCTCAAACATTTTATTGACGAAACTTTAGCCTAGATTCGATGACGTATAAGCTAATTAGAATCACGTCTTTTTATGGTCATTAACCGAAATAGTGAAGATAAAGTTCATATTACATGCACGTGTTACGATCATGTGGGACAAGCCAGTTTATGGTGTTTTTATAAATGCATGCTCAGCTTCAACAAAAGACTTTCTAACAGTGATGATGATGACACATTATTTAAATATTTATATATTCGCTTTATTTTTCAATTTCTTATTTGTTTCGTTGGTTGGAGTACCAACAAAATACGAAATTCCCATAATCGATGTTAACGTTGAAACTTCTGCTAAAGGCGACAACTATGATAATTTCGAGATTTCGATTATCCATGGCCAAGTAAAATCTATCGCCATTGATTCCATTGACAACAATCGTGAACAAAAAGACGATTTTTTAACATCAATACACATGCAATACTCTGTCTACCATCAAAAATACGACGACTTTATCTTCATTTATTTCAACGGAATGTCTCCTCCTGAAGAAAGTAGCTGCTTACATCATTATTCTCAACGTATCGCCTCGATCCAAATACGCTCATTAGAAGGAAAAAAATTTTTTCCGGGTGATAAAAATTTCAGCTTGGGGAATGACCCGGAAAGTTTAGATAAAGTTCGTTTGAGGAATTGTCAATTTGTTGTGGATGCCTATGATAAATTGCTTGTTAATCCGGATAATATGTTTCTTACGAATTTTGTTATGGAATATGTGAAATCGGGTGAGTCGTATAATTTTTATGTGCGTCCTGGTTGGAAATTTGAAAAAGTTTAGTTTGTGATTTTATATATCAGTAAAAGCGAATACTTGTAAAAGAATTTAGTATAACATTTTGGATTTTCAAGAATAAATCCTATTCATTTATTAATAAGACATGTATATCTCATTTACGAATATGCTATATGTGATATATTTAACAATAATCCAATAAATAATTTTTTTATTTTCTTCTATGCCTCTTGGTCACCAATTTTTTATCTTCAATTAATTTGCGTTTGTATCTGACTTTAACCAATCCTTTGATCGAATCGACGTGTTTGCCGATTCTTCTACGTATATACATGATCGATTCAGGGATGCGTAAACTCTATTTGACGAACGAGCTAAAGTTCCAAATGACAAGTATTGAGAAAGTGAATCAATCACCTCTATAGTCACATTCATTTATATACACACTTTTTTTCAAAGAGAGGGATTGGCTGTAAATATTTTAGTTCAATAACCATCGTCGAATATAATCAAAAACAGTGAATTTTGTTGACGACTTATGATGAAGAACCAATTTTTATGGCCCGACCATGTTCTTATAAAGAGGGATGACTGTACAATATACATAAAATATGAAGTGCTATAATCAATTATTTCGTCTGCTCAAAGCTTACTTCCTATTAATACCCTGTCGCACTAAGTGTCGATATCGGGATTTCTTGTTCAATCACTACTCAATTTATTAGTTATCATGTTAATTATTCATGCTTCCCTAATATTATCATCCGAGTCAACATCAGGTAAAGTCAACATTGAGTTCATTATTAATAAGGTCAACATCAAGTTCTTAATAGGTCCAATATTGAACTCTTAATTTAAAATGAAAATATCACATTATTCCTTAAAGAGTAAAAGCGAGAATTGTTTATATAAAATAGTAAATATCTATTTGTCTTAAAGGTATCAAAGAAAATCAAAAAGCTTAATAAATTTCACATCTAGTATCCGATATTCACGCACCAGAAATTAGTATTATAAATATCATGATCTGTAAATTAGTGGAAAAATTCCCATTAATTTCCAGATCATGATATGCGAACTTCATTATTGTTAACGACAATTTTTCCAAATATTTTCTATTATTGATTCGCTTTTTAGTGTTGGGAGCGATATTATTGATAGAAATACTAGTGGTAGTAGAATTAGCAATAACTAAAGTAATAGTAATAGGGGGATTGAATTTAAAGGATTCACTTTTCTTTAATTTCTGCGTAGAAGCAACGATAAAACACCAATTAAAAAAAAAACAAAAAAAAGGTATTACAACATAATGAACTATTCTGCATGTGTGGAATTGCAGAACAAAATCACCATGTGCAATAAAATAGTGAATTAATATGTATAGCTAATATACTAATGAATGAACATATAGGTTCTATTAAAGGGGCAAAATGGTTTCTGTTAACATGTAGCAATGATAACCTACTGCGTTGCATTTTAGATTTAGAAAGTCTAATAAAAAAATTTGATATTCATTTTATATTTAAAAATCAACCATCAATAATAAATCATGCTACCTTCATCTAAACGAATACTTCAAATTTCTCGAAGGGATATTAACTTGCAAACCTTTCAATTTTATAATATATCTGTATATACTAACGCTAATACATGTATTTCTATTAATATAAAAAATTTGAATAACAGAATAACATCTACAAAAATTATTAAAATAAAATATTTGATTACAAACAATAAAGTTAATCATATGTCTTACCGTTTATTTGAGTTGGTGTGCGTATTTATATACATGTATTAATATGTAAAAAGTGCATGAGATAAGCAAATTTTCTGAAATAGACACAATCAATTATATAAATAGATGTGAGTGATTTGTGAAATCTACCAAAATGGCGTTGCTAGATAATTGTATTAGTCACTAATTAGATAAAATCTTTTGGCGGAAATAATTACACTATTTTGGACATGGATTTCTGATGGTTGCCATTTTATGATAGGTACAGACATTAAACAAATTTAATATTTATTGTGTGGAATAATGAAAATATACTTTTATTGAATTTAGGCTGGAAGAAAAGGTTGCATATTATTAAATTTGTTTTTTATAATAGTAATTTCTGATGATAAAAATTTTAAACCAGAACTTGCGCATCTTAATAGAAAGCAAATATAAATTTAATTCTATCATATTCAATGATTAAATATTTTAGGGAAGAAGCTTATCGGATTTACAGATACAATCTATTGATGAGTTTAGATGTTATGCGCCATATCAGGAGGGTTAGGTATAGTAAATCAAAATTAACTGATAAAAGACACTCTGCCAACAAAGTACGTACTTGGATCTATAAATCATTGATGGCAATAATACGTTGACAAGAACTCCAGTGGAAGTATCTGAAATAATTTTCTAAATTTAAATAATTTAAAATTTTGCAAAATTATTTTGTTTTTATCGAAAAGAAATAATGTAGTACGTAAATTATTTACATTTGCTTTAAAATAATCTTTTTTATTATGATAAAACGGAGTACTGTTACTGTAGTAACAATAAATCCCTTAATTCCGCAATAATGCTCAACTAATTTCTACATGAAAATCTTACCGTAAACACTTTGGCGATCCCCACGAAGATCCTAATAACATGTACATGTATTCCGTGCCGATCGTATCGTCAACCAGAATAGGAAATAATTCATCCCAGTTGCGTAAAAACCCCTCTTTGACCGATTAAAATAGTAGCACGCAACAGTACATTAACCAAAAATAAAAGACATTATACGTATCATTATTTACATTAACTTAAAAAGTAACAAATACGTACTGTATGTAAACTTAGCCAGCTGCATAATTTAATTAGTTACACAATATCAATATCGGATGTTTGTTCGAGTGTGGTGAAGGAAGTTTCGGATGTTCTTTTGGCTGGCAAAGAACTTGACCGGCCGTTTAACAAATAATATGAAGGAAATTCAATAAGAAGAAATTCTTTTGGTCTAAACAATGGAAAGCCTATACAGAAATGGTTCTTCTATTATGAAGAATAAGGAAGGTTCTATCGTTAGAAAATGTAAAAGAAACTAAATTTATATCCGGTCCATGTTTACTATATTCAACAAGCAAATTTTTGATATCACGAACTAACTAGGATGATTATAATATAAATATTAGCGTTAAATAACCGATCATGAGATTCGGATATACATTGCCAAAAACTAAAAATTTTTTATAAAAATTATTACCCTATCATGAAGAGATGCCACATCCAGCAAATACTAATACCTTCCATTATCACATAAAATAAATAAAAAGTAGACGAGAAATCTTTTTTGATAATTCATGGTTTTTTGGTACTGATTTTATTATTATGTTTATAACAAAGAAGATAGAAAGGTATCAAGATGAGTCCTAAAATTGTAAATATACGCAGGAATAAAAATTTCTTGAGGGTTGGTTTGCGGTGTTTTTGCCACAGTTCGTTGAATTATACACGTCTTCCTGCATCTGTTAAAAACAAATCATAATTTTGTATAAATTACATGATTTGTTTGAATTAAAATGAAATGGTTATTATATTTAATTGTACCTAGAAAATTTATGAACTCATTTGGTAATTTTTCATTATTTATTCCTTTGGAGTTAAATACGTAATTCATTACGCGAAAACATTTAAAATTAATATTTTCGCTGTATTTTTGTTTTTTATATTAGCAAAAGCTTTTCTCAATTGGAGAATCGAGACCTTGGCTTTTGTTTTGTTTGTTGCAGCAAAGCAATTAATTATCCATTCAATTATGTCAATATTTAATATTCTTTTTTGCTAAACCTATATGCATTATGCAGCATACTGTTATTTTAGTTTTTAAAAGCAGTTAACGTAACGTAAATATATTCCATATAAATTCTCGATATAGGGTAATGTTTAACTAGTATTTTATTGTGTAAGCATATTAAGTTCTATGACTTTGTCTTTAAAAAGAATTTCTATGGTGTAAACACTTATAGGCAAACTTATTTTGTCTTTGTCTTGGAGTAGTATTCTTGTTGTGTAAGAGTTTAAGATCTATTTATAGACTAACTCGATAAATTTGCTTTTATCATGTTCGATTTGAGATTGCGCTCGAAAATCATACGTTGAATGTCAAAAAAACTTTTTTGATAAATCAAATCTAAATCCTTGTGAATCAAAGTAATAAATCGCATAACTATAAACCATTTTTTATGCTTTGAATCATAACAAATATAAACTAGAATAAATTACTAAGCTTGCCGTGATTGTTTTCAAATTAATAAAACCAATTGATTCAAGCTTGAACTTACTTTTTACACAATGCACTTCAATTTGCTTTAATTGAATCATGTGCGAAATTTTCTTCAATACTGTATATGATCTATTAAATGATCTTAACTTTCTATCAGAAATTCTTATTTCGCATGTAATTTACCGATATGTATGAACATGACTCAACCATACCTCAAACCGCTAGTACGATTTTTAATAAAACCATTAGTTTTCTGCAAAACAAATACATGTACATGTACGTATGCTGTAACATGCACCCTTACGTACGATTAAGTTGTGTTCTTTGAACAATTATAATAAGGATACATGTGATTACGTATTTGGTGGATCTTATCGTTACCGTTACCTTAAGGGCAATGACATTATTAGCTAATATTTTAGGGAATGGGGTAGAGTTTGATCTTAAGTACGTAGTACAAACAAGTTTTCTTAAGACTACTTAATACATATCTTATTTATCAAAGATTTGATTTTAATTTTGATAAAATGCTGTAAATTTAATTAAAAATTTTCTTTTTTGGCTTTTTTAATACTTTAAGCTACAAAGTTGCTTTAAAAAAATTGTTTTAATATATCAAAGTATATATTTAATTTTCATGATGTAATACCATTTAGATTAATTGACTTAGTTTCATTTATAGTGTACTATCAGATTCGATCAGATAATTACAATAAGATATTCTATAAGTAGTCTTAAGTAAAACTTGATCGCAATATATGAAACCGTATATCTGCAAATTTTCATATATTTTTGATTTTTTATAGTACAATAAGGAAAAACAGCATTCTCATTATACATGTACATGTATTACTATCGCTATATACAATTGGTAATCAGTAATTATCGTTATCGTTATTATGGAATCCAACACACACATAAAATACTTGTAATTGCACAAAATCTTCTTATAGTTATGGTTATAATAAATATCACCATTTTCAAAACGCTAAATTAATTACGTAATTCCTAATTCAACTCTTAATTTGACCAGAATTATTTAAATTTGTAATGCTGGCCGAATGATTTTACAGTTTTCGGATTTGCTGGGACTAGATGACTGGAGCTGTACATGTATTACTATCGATTCTTACTGTAAATTCTCAGGTTCTTGTTCAGCGTGAAGGTGAGCCCCCGACCAGCAGAGGATGCTTCCGCCTGAAATATAAAGGTTAGTACAGTTGTCATATTGTGTATTTGATATATATCAATTTTGGATACTTGAATTTCACTTGATAAAAATTGATTATAACAAGATGATTGGCTAAAAATCTATCGATCGGAGAAAATTTAACCAGATCTTGTGAGAATATCAATATGAATATGTCATGATATTATGTTGCATTCACAACATGAGAATTTTATTATTGTATATAGTATTTTGTATGTAATTCAACCAATTTTTTGCTAGGATATACGGGAGAATACAAACGGGGTGCAAGTGTAAAATTTAATCAATTATCAAGAAAGGCTTCCTTGATAATATTAACTGATTAAATTTTGTATTTACACTTGCACCCCGTTTGTATTCTCCCCCTCCCCGTCAGCGTTGTCACGTTACTATGTTCAGTAACTGGACTGGATCATATTAGACTTATAAAATTACTAAGTCTAGTGGCGCAGTATTGGACTTGTCCAGTATGGTCCAGTTGACAACACTGCCCCCGTATATCCTAGCAACGCGAGTGCTTTTGAATTCTTCAAAAGTCTTATAATATGAAATGTTAATGTGAAATAGAAAAGTACCTGTATCAGTTGGAATTGAAATTAACTTTGAAGTATAGTATTGACTGGTGTAAATTTTTTGTTTATATCTGTGGGAATGTTTCTAATTTAATAATAAGTTCTTTATTTGTTTAGGATATTCTAAAGAACTGTAATACTGAAAATGCAAAATACTCGGTTTGTCTGATGAAGATAACACCGCAAAGTTCCAAACATTTTGTCTGTTTTTTAAAAATGGTCTCAACACACTTAAATAATGAATTTACACCATCCTTTGGTATTGTATGTGCACTCCATTAAATATGTCTAATACTAAATATATATATAATGACTTCTGCTGGTTCGATGGTCGTTCAGCTATGACAACTTCGTATTAATATTCCAAAACCTATAAATATCTGCAATTTTTAATGTATGGCTTTCTATTTAGTACCTCTGGACTAATATAAGAAAGTACTCCGTCAATTTCTTGATTAAGTTTATTAAATTTAGTTGGGCCGGTAAGTCCAAACTCATCACTTTGAGAAATACGAATCGTTTTTAATATACATAGGGTGTTCATAATATTGCGGACATTTTTAAAATTTAAAAATTTATATAATATATAATATTTCTGAATGATTGAAAAGAACTAAAAAACACACAAAATCCATTATTTTTATAAAAGTATGATTTTGAAAATGCTTTTTACTAGTAAAATTAATATGATAGAATAATTATAATTTTTATTTTTTGTAGCTAATTCTCAAAATTGTATATATCAAATATAGAATTTTTTGTGTAATGTAATATTTATAATAATTTATTTATGATTCACCCGAAAAGTTTGTTATAAATAAATAGTAAAATTAATAAAAAATTTTCAGTTTGATAAAAAAATTGAATTTTATAAATCATAAATTTCAAGAATTCAAAATATTATAGTATATAAATTTTTAAATATATAAACTTCTACTTAATTTAAAAAGTGTCCACAATATTATGGACACCTCTGCATTTCCAAGGGTGAAAGTTTTGACGTACAAATCCCTCCTCGTGAATTTTATGCAAATCATTGCCATTATCTTTTAAATACTTCCAAATTCAATTTTTCGCATTAGAGTATGGGGCGAGCCAAAAGAAATCAAGCAAATTATAATTGTATACTATTTATATTTCGATATTTAAAGAAATGTAAACAGGATACGTATCAAAAATTATAATAAATTAGAGAGTCTCATCTATCATATTAACAAATTAAATTTTGAATTTAAACTGATATACTGTTTATATTTTCCTAAAATATTGTAAATATAATAGAGTACAATTGTAATTTGCATGGTTTCTATTGACTCACCACAAGATGTACGTACAGTGGCGCTCAAAAGTAATGCATCACTTGAAAGATAAATTTTGCGGCGCAATAACTTCTCGTACACAACGTTAAACAATATATAACTAGGCTTATTTTAGTCACCAAATACATGTATAAAAGAATTATTATATTTACTTTATTTGTCATCCGTAACTAAATATTCTTTACCATCGAGTGTATCCACCCTTTGCATTGATTACATCTTGGATACGCTCCTCCATACTTTCAATTAGACTTGTTAAAAATGCAT
>CAJVPL010000787.1:0-20097 GCA_910591945.1 Ambispora gerdemannii | reverse complement strand
ATATTATCTTCATTTTAATGTAAAAATAAAAAATATTTATTAGTAAAATTGAAAACTTTTATATAAAGAGAAAAACCTGTACTTTACTATGTTTAATTAATAAATTTTGATATTATTGCATTATTTCTGATTGTCACTGTATATATATATTGAACAAATATATTTTGAACAATTCAAATAATTTATAATAAACTCAAAATTTATAAGCTTTATATAAATTATTTTAGATTCACTTTTAAATCTACTTATATTACAATTAGAATGTAACTATTACGTAATTATTTTTCGATATTAGTTTCAAAATTGTCAGAATGCACAAGGTCATTTTTAAGTCACTTATTACACAAGAAAAACAAACATCATTGGACAACGAAATAAAAGATTATTTTACTGGTCGAACAGGGTAGATTTCACCTGTGATCTAAAGTTCAGGTAAAAATAGGTATAGAAATACAACTCTTTGAAAAAAAATTAACCCATATTTTGCTTTTGGGCAAAAACAAGAGCAAAATTGTAAGTTTGTAATTTTTTAGTATGATTTAGCCTGGTTTTTATCCAAGATGAAACCCACTCTGTTCGACCAGTGAATTTATCGTAAAATGCTCTTTAAAGTACCCTCTCTTCATGTAAAGTACTATCCCCACTTTTGAGAGCTGTTTTTTGTAGAGTTTCCTCTACTTCATTATATTGAATTATGTAAGTGTAACCTCTATGTAAACTATAGTTGGGCACCTAAACCATGTGATGCTATTTGGCACACGGTTTAGGTTATAGTTTAGGATTATTTGGTTTTTGCAACTCTAAGCCGAAACCAGTGACAATTAAGCGTCACCGGTTTATGCGTTCAACTATAATGTAAAATACCTGGGTCTTTTAAAGAGTGTTTTGCAATAGTCTTGCCATTATGTAATTCTGTAAACTAAAATGAAAGTGAATTTTCAACATTAGCAACAATAGCATAAAACTACAAACGTTTCATGCGAGCAAGCATTTTTCTGTTTCTGCACATACTCTCATCAGGTTCAAAATCACCTTTTTCCAAAATCAGTCCAAGTTTCGCTGTATTTGAAAAGTTGAATGGAAACAGATGCTGGTATACATGAAATGATAATAAATCCAATTGGTTTTAACGTTAATTCGTATAGAATGTTATAGACAAAATATCGTTATGGAAACAGATGCTGATCTAATTCATTATTTTCTACATATCGATATAGAATATCATGCTCGACAACTACGGTTCAAATCACAAACCGCGATTTTTCAACAGAACTGAACCGAGTCGAACCGATAACAACCTAATTAACTCCCAATCCATAGAAAAGATAAATGATAATGAATAACCAATAGAAACTAATATTTATAAACTGACTGGCATAAAATATTTAACACGCAAGTAAAAAACTAAAAAGCGGACACATAAGAATGAGAAACTATATAAATGAGAAAACTTTATTTATTATCCATCTGTAGTTCCTGGGTTGCTTGTCCTCTGATATTTTCGTGGAGCACATCGAACGGTTATTTGATACATCCGTCCAAGAACAGCAGCAAGTAAACCGACCGCGCCTGAGACTAAAGCTATATTTGGCAAGATATCATAGGTGATATTTTGTCTCCAATAAATAAGCTTTTTTTTTTTGAGAAGGTAAAAATTATTAAGATCAAGTTAAAATGAAACAAAACAATATAAAAAATTTAAACATACACGAATAATAAACTGAGGTAAATCTTCAATTAGTATATTAATACAACTGGCCCAGAAAATAAAATTTTCTGCTCGTTCTGAAAAAACAGCTGAAAAAATATCGAGTCCAAAAATTTGTGAAGATAAAACTGAGAGAAATTCAACATCTGCACATGCAAATATTGTAAATATCGAAGCTATTTGTGGGAATTTCCGAAACCAATCATTGAATTTATCTTCTCGTGAATTTTCTGATAATAGTATAAACAAGGCGGCTGTGCCATTTAAGAATATAGGCACGATCAGAGTTAAAACACTAAAAAAAATTGCGTTAGTATAGCTAGAAGAATATATTTTGCCTTTACATTAACTAACAATAACCTTGGTATAAAAAGTACTTCGAAATCACGTCCGTTTTGTACTACAAATAACACGTCAAATACAAAGTCTTGTAAAATTATCACCAAATTTAAAATTACAAAATTGTTTGCCTATGTGAATAAAGAAAGATTATTAATTTGCATATATATAAGTTGAAAGTTGAACAAATAAAAAATACAAAATTATTACATGCTTACTTCTCTGTTCTTATAGCGAGCAAATAAATAAAGGGATATCAACAAGATAAATGCGGCGCATACAACAAAAATAGCGATTTTGTATCTATTCCAAAAATCATCTATTGAAAAATTTACGAGAAAGATTCAGCATAGAGTAATTATTACTTGTTGCTATGTTTATCAATTTTACGTACCAGTTGGCACAAACTTGTAAGTATTATCAAGCCAGGAAGTATAAGTCTGCCGAGAAAGCCCATTAAATTGTGAATATTCTAATAATTCCTGAAAATCTTCAATTACATCTGGAATATCTGATTCATTAAGAGCGACTGCTTGCCCAATACTCATACGTAACAAAATTTGCGAAGGATGTGAATTTGGGTCATATTGATATTTATTGCTTATTGTTATACGTGAACTTGAAACTGGAATGATTTCTGCAATTTGTTTTGCCAAATCCTCAATAATAACACCTCCCGATGAATAATATGCTGTTTCAAAGTCATTTGTACCATTAACTGATAAACGTAACAACCCACTTGCAGTATCTATAATTAAGTTTAACAAGAATAAAGTAAGAAATCACATAATAATTTACACTAAATAGCCAAAATAATACCTGCATGCGTATCTTTAAAATTGGACTCTAAATTAAACAAATATTAACATTAATGTCTATTTATAAAAGACAGGAAATTTTATGTAAAATGAGGTTTACCCGTTTTGAAATGCCAGATATTTCTCTCAATTCCATATATCGCCTCATGGTTCCCAGGACGCTCGACAAAGCCTGTATTCACCATTACATAATACTCTGTATCTGGTTGATTGAAAGTACTCTTAAAAACATCAATTGTAACGTTTGTATATCCAACGAGTGGATCGTACTGAGCAATATTCCCTAACGCAAAAGTTTCTTGTCGTAGAAGATCCGAGTCATATTTATAAATGGAGACGTTTCCGGTACTTAAATTGACTTTTGAATTATATGTTATTGTTAGACTTCTTGTCCGCAAAGATATTGTTTGGCCTATATCAGGGACTGTCGTATTGATATCGGGATTCTGAAATCTTTCATCTTAATTATGAAATTTAATAATAACGATAACAGTTAGTGAATCATTAATAGATAATGATATCTAAAACAAACTTACCGTATTGTATAAAGTTTGGGAATTTTAATGTCTTTATATGCCATTCTTGCGGACCGTTTGATTTGATGAACCATAGACAATTATTGTTTGGATACATAGTGTAATGAGCAGAAATTTTTAGAGTATTATTATATTCCCCCGAAATATTATAGATATCTATTACTGCTATGTCGTTTTGCATTCCATGTACACGGAAACCTCCTGAAAACGAAGCCGTAAAAGCCTCAAATTTCCAGTCAGTTATATTGTGAAACCAAATAGCCCGAGTTGAATTAACTGCTCCTTCGGAAGTAAAACGAACATAAAAACCATAGAATGGAATGTCTCTGTAAATTGGTACTAAAAAGCATACTAATTCTGAGTCAAAATATTGTACACTACATGAATCCGCTGAGAACCCGCGCCAAATTGTTGAAGTTTCATAAAGGGTAAACAAATTGGTTGGTTGATCTGAATCTACAAGCAAAAACGTCACATATACTTTCCAAACTGTTAAACTAAAGTAGTAAATCGCTTCAGCAGTTGTTACATTAGTCGTATTTGAACTTATTGCATCTAGTGCTTCATTATTGAAGGTTGTAATAGCACATCCAAATTCTCCATCCAATTTTGGAATAATAGTAAAACTTTGAATACTTTCTTTAGGTTTTGGCGTATAAAATATACCTTTCCGCACGTTAAATTCTCTTTTCTCAATTCTATTGAAAATCAATTAAGATAAAAAATAATAATCTGATTTGAATTCTAAAATTGTTTTTTACTTACATGGTAGAAACTCTTGTCCAAGCTATTGTTTGATTTGCTGGCCACATAAAAACTCGTAAGAAACCTCCATTGTATTTGCCACTTACTGCAATGTCTCTGTTCAATGTTGATTCTCCCATAGGAAATTGGCTATGTGTGGCAAATTAACGAATTAGTATTTATTCAAACGTGATTTTTTCCCAATAAAATTATCGTACGTCAAAATTTCGCCAGCGTATGAAATAATAACACCGATTTCATTATAAGTTTTAGTTGAAAAGGGATTTTTAGTTTTAAAATCAAAATATGTGAATAGTATAGCTTCTGGCTCCAAAAGATAAATTAATATATAGTCTGTAGGACAAAAATTTGTAATTGAAATATTCAAGCTCTTCAATGACAAGTCTATTTTATCGACTTTCCAAGTTGGGTGAACAACTCGAAAATGCATCTGCGGTTCGTCTGGGTAGTCACATGCTATTTTGTTACTTTTTCGAACCAGTCTTAATAGAATTGTCCCATCTCTACCTGTATAGCTACCGAAGAATTGAAAACCACTTATTTCTTCTGTATAACTAGTCATTATTTCTGCTGTATCATCAGACATCTCGGAAACAACTTTATCCAGGAAACAGCAATACCCTAATAGTATTACTAGAGTTATTACAAAAAGATGGGAGGGCATTATGCTTTAAATCCAAATATTTGAGAAATTAGAATATCCTATCGCTTATATACGTATACCTCTTTTTTCATTAATAGTTTCCGGAAATTACGGTTCGTACAATACAACTTGCTTAGCATCACAGCAGTGTTCTACATATTTGGGGGGAGGACTAAATGCCGTAATTACTTTGGGCATCTATAAAAATATAGTGTATTGACGAAAATTAGGTTTGAACTTGTACATGTATATGCATTAATATTCTTGATGTAAAATATGGAGTAACATGTAGATTCTTTGCCAAAGGTGAGGCAACATTCTAAACAAGGTACAGGGAGCGTTCGTTACAGTAACACTCTTTAAGATAACATCTCGTTATACTAACACAAAATCTCTTCCCCCAATCTCATTACTGTAATAAGCTTTCATAATATTTATTTTTTCGATAGTGTAATACGTTATTGTATCGAGCGCTCAATCATCATTAGAATCTAATTGTGGTTATTTTATTTGTCGTTATTTATAGTTTGGCGTTTAGTATAGGATATTAAATTCACTTTTTCAAATTATAACCTTTAATCAGATTATAATATTAATTTTTATATTAACAAACAATTCTAGTTGCAATTGTCAAGTACAGTCAACTCTCCCTAAATGCAACCTCCATAAGTGCACACTCTTGCTCAGTCCCTAGATTATAAGACCTTTAAATATACTACTCTTCATAAATGCAATCTTTCTTTAAATGCCTTATTAATCATATGGTCCCGACGAATTGCATCTAGAGAGAGTTGACTGTAATGTTATTACATAACTTGATTGTTTATCGGTACGTTTTCGTTGAGTTGACTTATGCAACTGTAAGCCAACCATCCTTTGGACCAGTGTTGGCATTTGGTCGTTTGGCTACGTTAAATTAGGCCACAGCCAAACGGTCATGCACAAACCCAAGTGACATTGCTGTCCAATTAAAAATATATCGCGGTTTATTATGTCCAATTGTCAACATTGGACTCACTTGATAGTAAATAGTTAAGTCGAGCAAAAGTTTTAAGCCAATATCTATTCATTCTTTGCAAGTTTTATAATTAAAATATTTACCTTCTCACTAAATGCTCTTAATTCTTCTAAGAGGCCAATTATCGACAAAAATTCTAGTCATGGCTAAAAATTCTCGGCCACGTGATATTTGTGTGAGTTCGGAAAAATTCCATGGTAATAGAGATGTTATGTTAAAATCAAGTTTGTATGTAAAATTGTCTTCCCGATATTTTTGATTAGTGTACCAAGCTCCAAGTAATACGAGGTCGTGTGACTATTTCTGCGTTAGACCTATTCGAAGATGATTTTTATTAAATTCTTCGACTCTGTAAGTTGGTTATACCATTACGTATTTCTTCTCGTCAGATCATTGAAGAATTTTTAAGAATACGCTCGTGGTGGAAAAAATTATCGCAATGACGGAGGATGTGAAAGATGAAATTAATCTTTTGTGAGTAGTTGAAGATCGGACCCTTCAACATCGATGATGTCAATAACATATTCTCCACCGAGAAATTATTAGGTACTTTAAGAAAAATCGCAAATTTCTAAAATATAGCGATATCCCGTATTCGTTATCATATACTTTTATTTTATTCGTATCAATAAAGCTGGCATGTTAGTGCCAAGTTCCGTAGATGACATTGTGTTAGTTTATAATATTGATATATTCAATGCCGAAAAAAATCTACGATATGATTATTGGTTAGATCTCACTTCGTCTATGAAAACTTGACATTTTGCGAGATTCCTTGAACTTGTTTCGATTCAATATTTTTGGCCTTGTATAATGATTTCATTTACCAATATGTATACCAATTTCACTTGAACTATCAGAAGAATCGGCGATTCAACCATGTATTAAAATTCAGAGAAAGGTTGAATTTATCGCCCCGATGGATTAACTGCTCAGGAGCTCGCTTTGCATTATGCTTATACTAATAACTTACAGTCCTTCTAATAAGTCAAAAATTGTCATCAGTATACATCTGGTTTCAATAGACATTTCTCCCTGTAGAAAGCTATTGGTCGCATGAATACCGGATCAAAATCGGGTCTCAGATCTCTTTATGTGCTTATGAAATCATCACCATCATTCTTATTTGTTCTGGAAACTCATTGTTATGGAACGTATGGCTCATCAAAATTTGTTTAGACTCCAATGATAATAAATTTGCAAATGGATCTTCACTTCCTGAAAGATCAATAGATGCTATAGTAACTTCTGGTTTGATTGACGCCAGATCTAACTGTTCAGATGATGAACAATTTCAGTCTACACAATCATAGTAGTTTCTGAGCAACCATTTTCTATTTTAGATCTCCAAAGATAAAATTCTCTCATTAGCATCAAATACCACCAATAAATCAGAAATTCTGGTATTTACTTACGCATCTGCCTAACATAAATTCGATATTATCTTGAATTATATTAACATTACGTTCTTGTTCCACAGCTTGGCGCTGTATAGTTATAAATAAGAAAATTCTTTTTGGTCAGTATAAGGTACAAGTATAATTAGACTCATCCTCATCCTCTCCTTTTCTCTAGTCCAAACTTCCCTATAAAATGCTCGACATTGCTCCTAGAATCAGAAGAAATATAATTTAAATCTAGTGTTCTCGATAAGACATTTGTATATTATGTCACATAAAATCAGTTATTGTGATTTTCATAATATTAATGAGATTCATACCCATGACCAGTGACGAGGTACACAAGGCATAGCTCGTACCAAACCAACGTGAAGACACTTGGACTAAAGATGGGTCCTCAACTATTTGATCATGTTGCAATAGTTGCGTTTTTTGAAGATAAGGCATTTACTAATTTCACCCCCAAGTTCTGATTGGACGCAAGTAATTTCCATCGCTGATTGGTTGACTGCACACCGGGTTTTCTAGATTAACCAATAAATTTTTGATCAAACCGGCGAATATACGGAAAACGAATGCTTAAATCTGGCTTGAAGCACTAATCAAAAATTTCAGGGAAACAATTTTATGTATAATCTTACCCTTGACTCTAACCCTATCCCTAACGCTAAAGTTAACCTTTAATATCCTTAACCAATCAGAACTTGGAATGGAAATTAGTAAATTCCACACGAATAAGTAAGGAAACGTCAACTCTACTTTTGATAACCTTCATGCCCTATCCACGTCTAATACGGTCATGGACACCGTACACGGTTACTTTTAGCTGTCTACCAAATGTTATGAAAAACGAGTTCCTATCTTAGATCTGGAAATGTATCCTTCTACCAAAGCCACCTTGCCAAAATTGCCAGAGATGTTTGACCTATTAAAGAATGACCCTCGCGGGATTCGTGAAGCTACGAGCGAAGGCTTGTTGCGCTCAGAAGATATTGAGTACTTCGATGAAACGTTCGGTATCACCGGTGTTCGTCCTGTGTTTGTAGACGATTCTGGATTCGTTGTTTGGATGTTGGACGATCGTGACTCCATGTTTCAATGGAATGAAATGGGAACTAATCTGGCGGAAGGTCTCTTCCATCCCGATAATATATGCCACATCATGGAGAGCACTGGCGAGTTGGTATCCGCGAAGGAACTTAAACGTCGACAGAGGAAAAGTTGGCGAAGAATAGGGATAAGCCATAGGAAGTGTTAGTGTGGTGAAGATCTGGGAAGAAAGAACGTAAGAGATCGAAGAATAAAAAATAGTCATACCTCATTAAATGATCATATCTGTAAAAAAGGATGTAACTAAAACCATTGCAGTGGCGACTTTTGATTATCAACTTTTCTTCTCACTCATATCATGTGCAGTTACTGGAGGCTTTATCATTATGTGTTAATAAATCAAAGCCCTCTTATAGGCGAAAACTTATTTGCAAACGCTCTTTAAGAGAGCACAACACAACTAATACAAAAATAATAATTGCGAGATTGTATGGGAGGGAAAACTTGTGCACTAGTTGGCAGTCGGACTCCAAAGTTCAAGTTGTACTGAGTAAACAATGATGACTGCCCCTGTATTCTCTGGTCTTGCTACCAGCTATCTCTTCGTTTCACTATCTCATTTCTTCAATCCCCCTCTCATTATCTACCCATATTCTAATCGCTTCTTTAGTGTCCTTAGGTTTTATCGTTATTTGAGAGTTACGCGTTATTTCGTTAGAGTAAGATAGGCATCTGTTATAAAATGTATCCGTGAAGCACGTGGCCATTTTTATAGTGATCTGGTATATCGAATACACATGTGCTCCGTAATTGATATTTATCGTGGATCGGACAATCTTCCGAAAAAGGAGAAATTAATACACATCACCTCACACTCACAATACCACACGAGAAATTGATTCTCCGGAAGCAAATATGCTCTATTAATAATATGGAGCGATTGACATGCAAAAATAAATTGCATTCAAAAACAATATTCCGACATGTGAGGCTCAATTATTCTTTTTTTTTTTGAGATGCTAAACAACATTTTTCTGAAAAATGCGCAAGGACCCACATCATCGAGTTGGATTTGTGTGATAATCGCCCAAGTTGTGTTTGTTTCTCGCTCACCCTTCAAGGTGACTAGTATTCAATATTTCCTAACTGCGAAAGTCCCATTGTCCAAGTTTGATAAAGTAAAAAACGATTTTTTTGCAAATGTCATATGTTCCCGACCATATAGAATTCGTACACCAGCTATGTTGATCCGATCCGATTGCTACGTGTCCACAAAGAATATATGTTATATACAGTATATGCGGTCAATGAACTACGCAATTACAACTTCCTGACCTGAGGTCAAGTTCATGTGTTGATATGATAGATTATTTTTAACACTAACTATAACCTTCCCATTCCGCCTCCTCGGACTTATATCCTTGAGGCCAGAAAAATAGCCAGGAATTTTAGATTCGATACTTTACATCATTTATATTGCTATTGGTTTTTCTTTTTCCGAATAGATGTGAGGAAAAAGGTTTCGAGATGGAATTTGCAGAAAAAGATCATGTGAAGCATGTCCATTCCATGGATCCACATGACTTATCTTACTCTCACCGATATTGATAAAAAGTTCGTAAATTTTCGTACTTTCTACTTTCTTCAAAGAGATGTGTCAGCAACATCTTTGGGTAAATGACGCCTAACTTCTCGATTCGGCATTTATAATATTGTGATATATAGAAATAAATGCTTCAGGGTTTGTTGTATCAATCTGCGATGTGGGTATATATGGTGGTGGCTGAGACGAATCTTTTGGTACATCGGATAACTCTTTGATAAGTTTTCAATGTGAGACCCTCCCTTAGAATGCTTCGCTTTTTTATTAGATGATTTATCGTCGGAGATTTTCTCTGGCTCTTCCCTAATGCGTTTAAGTGGCAAAGTGCTTCTAGTAACAGTGTCCAATTTGGTAGTATTATCGATGTCAGGATCATTTGGAGTTTCATTTTCATATTCCGCGTCCACCATATCTTGATCTCGAGTTTCGTCTGACGTGACGTTAGAACTGATTCGGAGATTCTTCTCCATAGCGCTGATTACAGATGAGGATCCACTCAATTCGTTCAAGTATAGGTATTGGTTTCGTCTTTCGATACCAAGAGTTTCAACGGCTTTCTTGCATGTAGGATACACGTTTGGTATTGTAAGTAAAAGATTTTTTTCAATGCATATTCGATGTACGTGTGTCCGCAGAATAGCGTGGTGAATGCTTTAGGGGTCAATAAAATATTTTCGTTGCATTTCGGGTACCCCGTGTCTAATGAACTAAGGTCATCATCGTTAATCTGACTCATAATAATGAATTCGGTGAGAAATCATTATTTCAGCGAAACTGATATTGCCAAAGGATTAGTAAAAAAAATCGAACAGATGAGCAAAAAATATTATTCACTCAGTCTTACTGTTTAGCACTGTATATAATATCCAGGATCTTATTCAAAAATATAGTTTATAAATTGAATAAGAATAAACTTTGGATCAACATTTTTATCTATTATATTATTGGTTATAATTAATATCACATGATATTTATTCACGTATTTGAAGATGAATCAATAAAAATCAAGAACTATATTTTCATAATTCTAATCTTTCATATATAAGGGTGACTAAATAAACTAATAACAAGTTACAATTAATATTATTATATTTCAAAGATTTAGTTAAATATTTCATTAAAGTTAATATTCACTAATAATACTCAAGAAATTCATTAATTTACTATTACTTTTTTTCTTCCAAAAAAATTATAATAAACATTCAAAAAAGAATAATCAGTAAAATATAAAATCAAATATAAGTAAATTTACAATTATAATATTTTTGTTATTATGAAAAAATCAGAACTAATATTTAGTTTAAAGCAACATTTTTTGTGTTTTCAACCAGAAAGTTTTTGCAAATATTTTATAATTATTTTTCTTTTATCAAGAAATATTTTTATATAATTATACAAATAATAAAAGAAAATATTAATTTATTAATAATATTATCATTAACTATAAATAATAAAAAAATATTCATTTATCAATAGCATTATTATTAATTACAAAATCAAAATTAAAAAATTTATAATAAATAATTAACTATTTTTAATATATAGCCAATAATTAAAAATATATTATAATTTGAAATATAAGTGGTTAAATTTAATTGAATAAAATTATAAAAATATTAATAAAAAATAATTACAAGTTCAAAAAATAGAAAATATTATTATATATATAATATATTTTATTTAATTATATTAAAATACTAAAAAATTTACAGATTATAATTGAAATTTTTATAAATTATTACTTATAAAATTGAATATAATTGATTAAATTTATAAATATAATTATTTTTTTATATTAATACTAACTTTTTATTTAAATTATTATCTTCTTAATAAAAAATATATAAACTTTAAGGTAAAATATATTATTTAATAATACTTATCAAAAATTATTAAATAATATATTTTTTATATTTAAAGTTTATATAAAAAATTCTTTACAATTCAAAATATTTGATATATATAATTAAGTAAAATATATTATATAATATTGAATATCTAATTTAATAATTACATAATTTTATTTTAATTTTTATATGCAATATAATATAGTATTATATGCAATATAATATAGTATTATATATAATATAATTAATAATTATATATAGTAACTAATAGAATTATAAAATTATGTATATAATTTTAATAAAATATAGTAAAAATTAAAATTTTGTCTTATATAAAAATTTTCAATTTTATTAATAAAAAATTTTTATTTTTATATCAAAACAAAGATTATAAATTATAATTTAATATATATTTCTTCTAGATTTTTTCTGATAAAATTGTTCTAATTATAAAATTATTACAAAATTTTTTATAATTAATTTTATATTTTAATTATAAAAAATTTTTGCAATAACTTTATAATTAAAATGATTTTGTCAAAAAAAAACCAGAAAAAATATATATTAAATTATAACTTATAATTTTTATTTTAATACAAAAATAAAAAATTTTTATTAATAAAATTGAAAACTTTTATATAAGACAAAAATTTTAATTTTTATTATATTTTATTAATAAAATCATATATAATTTTTAATTTAGTTATTATATATAATATAATTAAATCTTTTTATAGTTGAAATTATAGAGTTTTTTTATTATATTTATATATAAATAAAGTAACTATAAAGAGATATAACTATAAATAAGTGTAACTATAAAAAGCTTTTATTGTAAATTATATTTTTATATTTTAATTAACTAATTTTAAAATTTAAAATTTTTATAATTATTAATTTTTTTATAAAATTTTATATTAGTTTTATTGAATTTATAGCAAGTTACTTGTATATTATTAAGCTTTAAATAATAAAAATTTAATTTTATTTATTTTTTTAAAAAAAATATAATAAAATAAAATAAAAACAATAATAAAAAATAGCTTAAAGCTTGAATTATTTAGCAAAAAAATTATATTTATATTATTTATTTTATCAATTTAATTTTAATTTTTAGATATAAATCTTTTTGCACCACCAGATCATATAAAACAAAAATTAATTGTTTAAAATATTTATTAATAACCAAGTAAAAAAATGAAATTTTTATACAAAACAATTTAATTAACAAATATTTTTTATGTTTTTTCTAAAATTTCTATATTATATAATATTTGTTAATTCAATAATGAATAAATTCAAATAAATACACTATCTAAAAACGAAAAATTTAATCAATTAAATAATTATAAGTCTAAAACTTATATACAAGCTTTGAATAATCTAATACATTTTATTGCATGCCCTTATATAGATGGCGCATTTCCTTTGTAAACTACTTTTTAAAAGTGCAAACAAATTAAAAAGTACAATCTTAGTCTTGTCTCTTATTTTATTCACTTATTCTTAGTGCTACTATGATGTGTGCACACACTTTTATGAACTCGCCAATTACTTTTTTGACACAACGAATCACAATATCTTACCTGTTTGCACGGGCACTGCATAGCTGGATCCGCTTTTTGACAATGAGCACATTTAACAAGTGTTATCCTTGAATTTTGTTCGACATTTTTTAAAGTTTCTGAAGTCGTATTTTTTTTCGAATTATTTTTTGATGGTGATGATTGCTCTGATGATATAGAATCTTGTGGCAAAAAAGAGAAATCTCGAGATTCATCAGAGTCTGTCCCTTCCATTAATAATATCGGGGAAGATCCTTTTTCCGGTAGAGATTCAAGTAATTGTATAATCTAAAATTCAGTTAATAAATGGTTGATTATTTCAATTCGACTGATTTGCTAATTGTCACACGAGAAAAAAATAGCTTACCAAATTTTTCTGATTAGACTCGAGCATCTCCAACCAAATGCCTTCCTCCTTCAACTCATTATACAATGAATCGGGTTCCTTGGCAGCTTTTCGAAATTCTTCCACGTCAAATGTTGTTGGATCTTTTACACTATCAGCACCCAAAGCAATACACATCGGAACACTGTATAAAGCCTCGAGTGCTGTCACACGATTTTGATCACGTCCCGCTTTTGCCACGTCTAGATATTTCCATTTTGCTTGTTGGTATTGTTTAAGATTAAATATCGCGCCACAAAGATAATATAAATAATCTGACCGATAAAGTGTGTGAATAGGTATAGATAAAACTAAAGATGGTGACTGTTTATTTGTAGAATTTAGATTAGAGTCTTTATTATTTTCATTATCGTTTTCGACTGATATTGTTTTAGATGAAGATAAAGACGGAGATATAGCAAATTCCGGGTTTTTGCTTGCATCCAATAAATCAAGAGCCCATTGTAAAGTAACCTTCACAGCCTCAGGCTTCACCCCGTCCATCTTTAACAACACAGAACCTGATCGAAAATACATTACGGAAATTAACTCTAGGCTCAACAAAAAACTTAAGTTCTCATTTTCCATAGCTTTTTTCAGAATCTTTTCACGCACAGTATCCGACAATTGTGTTTTCGCCGTCAAACTTGGCAATGGTTTTCCCTCTATCACAGTCGATACCGGGATCCCATTCAACGCTTGAATTGCGAATCCTGCGATAAAATCTGGTAATTTCAAGGCTAATAATTTCCGCATAGCAGCGATAAATATTATCCCACGTTGGAATAAACGTACTTGTTCTTCTAGTTTTATACTTTCTGCCCATAAAAATATAGACATTATACTTTTGGTGAAGAGAGTCAATGCTTGTTCCATATCGGTATCACTTGCCTGTGTAAGTTACAAAATATTAAATCATTTAGTAATAGTGAACCTCACAATAAAAGATCTGAATTAGATGATTAATCATTCAATTACTTCGAGTTTAGTTAGTAACTCCCACATTAACGACGTGAATTTGGCATCAGGCATTGCGCCAATATGTGATCCAATTCCACTCACAGTTTGTATAATACGACCGATTTGTGTATTTAACGGTTTCTCCTCGAGGAATAACGAAGGAACAAGATACGCCGAAGCCGAGATAAAGGAAATGTTTTCCGATAAAATTATAGCTTTAAATAAGTACGCGAGAGAACTATCTAAAAGCGCTTGATTCTCGTCTTTTTCTTTTGAAGTAGAAGGATCATTGCTAGGTTGGGCGACAACAGCAATTTTACTGTATAGTAAAAGCCCCTCTTGCCAATGAAGACCTGCATGGTAAAGAGCCCACTCAGCAGAGAATTGTTTTAAAGTGTATTTCTTAGAGTCGACTAGAGCGCGAAGCCGCATATATGGTTGTGCTTCTTTCGGTACATCTTTTATTGTTTTTGACATTTCGGAATAGTAAAATCATGCTCGCAAAAAAATATTAATAATTCACGTGCAACTCAATGTCTCAAAACCATTGCATATATAACGATAAAATTTTATTAATTCATAACCTTGCACTAGCGCTAAGCAAAATGAAACTATATATATAATTAACCTCTGCGAAACCAATACACATTAAATAAGAAATATGGTATAACACGAAAGAACTCAATCAAGGATCCCTCGGTTATCATCATGCTAAAAGCTCGTAACGGAAATGTTGGTTTCGGTTGGAGAAGAAGCTGATAAAAAACAAGGAAGAAGTACAAGTTTGTTAATTATGTAAAATTTTATAACGAATATATTTGATTTTTGTCCGGGGAAAATTTTTTGATGAGCGTATTCTTTTTCTATGATCTTTAAAATTCTATTTTGCTGTTGACTTTAACCTATCCTTTGCATAACACAGGATCTTCTTGCGAAGCACATACAGCTTTTTTAAATATAAAGATGATAGTGGTCGCAATTGTCATGTCGGGGTTGCTTTATAGAAAATTTTTTTTGTATTTGACTCTCTCCTTCCAAATGATATTATCCCTATGTATGCTAATAACAATAAAGAAACGATACTTACAAATAGAAGATAAGTCCAAAGAAGGGGAAAAAGAAAATCAAAATGGACCACAAAATTTTTCCACCGGGAGTGCGGTTACTTTGGAATACCTCAAGAATGGCAACAATATCCAGAATGAGCTAATGAATACAGCAACAACATAAAAATAAGCACAGGTAAAACAGCAGTCATTCCTCTTCTTTTTTTTTAGAACAAGAAACGAGAAAATACATCAAAGAACACTGACAAGAACAAGACCAACAAGGCCTCCAGAGTAGTTTAACATGTTAGAACCCATGATGAATGTTCGTTATATTTTCGAGACACAAACTGAAAGATTCTTTATTAATTTTATTAATGAAATAATGAATTGTTCAAACGCCACATGTGTTACCAACACACGATTGTGAGATTGTTAACGTAAGAACAAGAATCTAAATCAAGCTATTACATAAATATATAGATTGTAACACATCAATAATAATCAATACTAACGCTAATGCTAAGTATTACCAAGTAAAGTTATTATTTTCTGCATGAAGATGTATTATGACAAGATCATGATTCCATCAAGCAAAGCCCGAAGGAATATTCTCGGATGCCATTAACATCTCTATCTATTTTTATATTGCAATTCTGAATGTTTCACTTTTTACACTAACACTTATTTAGACTTGAAAAAACAATATTAATAATAACAAAAATATCAATAATTTCAATAATTTTTATAATTACTTTTAATAATTTTATAATATATTTTATTTTATATTTTACATATCATATATATATACATATCTATACAGTGGCAATCAGAAATAATGCAACGATGTCAAAATTTATTAATTAAATATAATAAAACGTGAATTTTTCTCTTTATATAAAAGTTTTCAATTTTACTAATAAATATATTTTATTTTTACATTAAAATAAAGATAATATTACATATTTTAACATATAGTTTTTTCAGATTTTTTAGATTTAATCTGTTTTAATTGCATATAAAATCAATTATTTTTTTATAATTAAACATATAAAAAAAATCTGAAAAAAATATATATTAAAAATTTCATTTTAATATAAAAATAAAAAATATTTATTAGTAAAATTGAAAACTTTTATATAAAGAGAAAAATTCATATTTTATTATATTTAATTAATAAATTTTGACATCATTGCATTATTTTTGATTGTTACTATATATATACAAGTAACTCTTATTATAGTAATTCTTATTATAATAAAAACTAATTAAACTCTTAATATAGTAAATTTAAACTTTCGATATAATAATTTTTGAATATTTTTTACTAATAATATAGATATTTTTATTATAATAAAAGTTACTTATATATTTTTTCAATATGTTTAACTATATATATTCATAAATTATAATCAAGTTCCAGAAGAAATACAATAACTAGTAGGTAATTTATTTACAAAAGTCATTTAATTTTTTTCTGCTCTAAAAGCAAAAGTAACCAAATTTGAATTTAAATTTTCAATTAAAATAAATATTGATAGTTTAATATAATATTTAGAAGAAATAAAAGCATTATCTAGTTCAAGTACAATATCTAAAAATATATATTTGTCTTTGGAAAAAATAATTATAAAAGAAATTTAAAAAGTAATTGTTAATAATATATAACTTGAAGTTTTATTATTTTACTTAGTAAAAAAAGAATTATTAATCTTATATGCAGATATTTTAAATAATAAAAATTATATTATTATTTTTGTTCTCTTTAAAATAGATAGAATAATAAATATTATAATATTTAGATTAAATCAATAAATGAAAAATGCTGAAGCTCAAAGATTATACAAGAAAATGTTTTTACTATCAATTATTGACAAAAAGATTTTATGATTATTAAAATATATCAATACTTTTAAAATTATTATTATATTATGAATATTAATAACTTTTTCAAACTAATAAATATTATATTTATTTTATTAATTATTATATTTTTAATAGATATTTATTTTTATTTTCTTTATTTTTTTATTTTAATTTTAATATTTCTTAAATAAAGCTTAAAAATTATATAAAGAAATATATTATAGTATATTTTATTATTTGTATTTTTTATTAAACAATTAATTTTTTAATTTTTATTGATTATAGTTAAACTTCTTTATAATAATATCCATTTATAATTATATCTTTCTATAATCATTCTATTTTGCTTTTTCATTTATATATAAATATAATAAAAAAATTTTTTTATAGTCACATCTTCTCTATAGTCACCAAATTTTGCTTTTCTGAAAGTAACAACTATAGAGAAATTTGATTATATTTTATATTTAATATTTTATTAATTTATATTTATTTATATTTTTATTGAATATTATATTTATTTCTTAATTTAATCTATATTATTAATTATTTAATAAATAAAAAAATATAAAATAATAAAAATAATAATAAAAAAATATGAAACAATAAAAAAATTAAAAATTAAAAATTAAATAAAAAATATTTAATTTATTTTGTATTAATTATAAAAATATTTTTGATATTTTAGTAATATTTAATTTAATATATAAATAATATTTTACTTATTAACAAATTAAATATTAAGAATTATTAGTTTAAAATTAAAAATACTCTTTAATCTTTAATATCATTTTAATTTTAAACTTGAAATAGTCTAATATTATTATTTTTTTTATTATATACTTATATAATTTATATTAGAGTTTTAAAAAAAATTTAATTTAGTTTGAGCTTGAATTTGATTTGAATTTGATCAAAAGTCTAGTTCAAAAATTTGAATTCAATTAAAAATCTGATTTAAATTCAGTTCAAATTTTAAAATTAATTATAAATTTGATTCAAGTTCAAATAAATATTTAATAAACTTTTAAATAAAGTTATAAAATATAATTAAAATTACAAATAAATATTCAAAAAGTTATTTAAGTTTAAAAAATATTTTTAATTATTATAATTGTAATTTATTTTAATTATATTATTATAAATATTTATTTTTGAATAATAATTCTAAACAAAGTTATAGTCAGAAATAAGAGTTATAATTTGATATAAAATAATTATTATTAATAATAAATATTCAAAGAGAAATATAGAATTTATAATAAAATTTTATAATTATAAAAATAAAAATACTTTAATTATTACTAAATAAACTTATAATTTTTATTAAATAATATAATTGATATTTATAATTAAAATTATAGCTTATATTTAAATTATAAATTAATATATAATAATATATATTATTATTATAACATATTATATAATTAAATTTTTTTATAATTATATTTATTTATAGATATATCTTTTTATAATTATTTTTTATTTATATATATTATTATCATTCTACCTTTCATCAATTTTATCATATTATATTTTTAGCACAGTAATATTCATTTAAACTTTTTCTTTTATTTTTACTTTTCTATATTTCTTATATTTTTATCCAATAGCAATAATTTATATTCTTATCCAATTATTTTACATTATTATTGCATTATTTTAGTTTAGATTTCATTATTATTTAATTTACCAATTAATTCATACTATTATCACATTATTTTATATTTTAAATCTTATTGATATTTTATTTTAATCTTAATTAATTAGTAATATATAAATTTTATACAAACCTCTTTCTAATATTACATAATAGTTATTGTGTTCCAACATGTTATAGATCTTTATTTTTATTAATTTTACTTTATAATCTATATATGTAAATAATATGTAGATCAGTATAACTCAAATTTGCTATATATGTAACATGAGAATTGACTTGAAATAAATTAAGAAGATTATATCCTGGTTTTAACCTTTGTCTTGTCTTTTTTTTTAACTTTTCTTGTTTATTTCTTTTGTTCACTTTATTTTATTTGTTTGTATCTTGTTTTTCTTTTGTTTTTCTTTTGTTTTTTTTGTTTTATCTTTATTTTACTTTTGTTATTTCTATTTGTTATCATATTACCTTTTATCTTATCAATACACTTTTTAATTTTGATTTATAGCAAATATTTAGTTTTAGTATTGTCTTATTATTATTCAAATATACTTAAACATTCATCTTATACTCATATTCTTGATAGCTTATTATTATCAACCATTCACTTTCGTCATTTATACCTTTCTTATTTAAAATCTGCTATGAACACAGTTGCTATTAGTCATTTTTAAATATTCTCATACATAAAAATTAGAAATGGTAACAGATTTTTGGTGCTCTCTCTGTGAATAACTTTTTGAAAGGAAATCTATATCATCATAATCAAACTAGATAAACAAATTATTCAAGTTAAAGTTACCTGTTATGGTTCAAATATTCTATAACATAGTTATTTTAATAATAGATAATCACTTTTATTATATTTAACATTTTTAATAATTAAAT
>CAJVPL010000786.1:0-20136 GCA_910591945.1 Ambispora gerdemannii | reverse complement strand
TTGGATAAAAATATAAATTAATGCTATTGGATAAAATAAATAAAAAAAATAGAAAAGTAAAAATAAAAGAAAAAAAAAGTTTAAATGAACATTACTGCGCTAAAATATAACGTGATATAACTGATGAAAGGTAGAATGGTAACAATATTATCTTTATTTAATATAAAAATATTAGTAGAATTAAAAACTTTTATATAAAGAAAAAATTCATATTTTACTATATTTAATTAATAAATTTTGATGTTGTTGCATTATTTCTAATTACCATTGTATATAATAAAATCAGTGAAATAATTAATGATAATTTATTACTATTATTATCACCAATACTAATATTAATAATACAATTATCATTATCAACTTAAATAATAATAATAATATAACTATTATTTCAACATCAATAATAATAATAATAATATTATTATTATTATTGCTACTACTATTATTATTATCATCATCATTATTATTGACAAAAAAAATCGAATTGAAAAAGATATTTTAGTGATAAAGACAACGAATCAAATAATTATTTTTGAAAAAATGGAAAATCTTTCTCTTGCTATTTGATGTGATTCAAGATTAAAGTCAGAAAATTATGTTTGGATATTTTGTACAATTTTATACAATACAGTTAAATCTCTCTATAGTCACCACCCTCGGAAAAGCAAAATTTGGTGACTATAGAGAGAATGTAACTATAAAGGGATTTTTTTTACTATGTTTATATGTAAATGGGAAAGCAAAATAGGGGACTATAAAGGGGTGTGACTATAAACGGGCGTGACTATAGAGGGGTGTGACTATAAACAGGCGTGACTATAAAGGAGCCCAAATTGTTTTCAGATACATATGTGGAATCATAATGAAAAACGGATTATGGTGAAAATTTTGGCCAAAATTGTGCCGATCATGAGATCATTTAACCAGAATTATCGATAATTTCTTATAATAAAAGAACAATATTTGAAAATAATGATAAATGCATAAAATATATAAATTAATTTACATTGCTAAATACCGATACTATGTAAATTTATGAGTATAACTGTTATTCATAGTTTATTATAATAGATATCGTTATGCTCCCCCACATTAATAATATTCAACCAAAATATTTTCTAAAAAAAATCGGTTTAAAGTGTTCAAGAGTCCAATTATATACTTTTTTGCGAACAAAGTTAGTCTATAACAAAGATTTTTTAAGACGAATATAGGATAACTTTGCGCATGTGATTTTTAAGATTAATTGGTCATGAAATTATAGTTTGATTATTCAACCCGTCTACCAGGAAAAACAGATAATCAAACTACTCTGCGAATACATTTATTGCTAATAGAATAAATTGCTGAAGAGTCATTAAAATCAAGAAATAATTGAATACTTACCTGTGTCATTTAAAACTCGACCATTTTCAACTGTGCAAGTTTAACAATTGCGTATTTCTGGTTCCAACCATGGGACTCCTACAGCATTAAAAACATCTCTTTCAGTATAAACAGGGATACGCCTACGCGGCTTAGTATTTGTAAGAGACCATGGGATGCAAGTATTAGATTCTTTTCCTGTATTATGAGTTAGCTTTACAGTCCCCAGCATAAGTAACTGACCCCGTATAACTTTCCGAAAATTATGTGTAATGTTCTGAAATTTTCTGAGCACAAAGAACATCACAAACGCTGATCATTGATACATTTTTATAGATTGATAGAACTTCTATATCGTGTATTGTATGTTCATAACTTTCATACTCCAAATACAATAAATCGGTCACTTTAGGACATAATATCTCAACGTCCAGTGATCCGATTTGAACAAAAATATTACGATTCGATTTATCTAATCTATGTAAATCAATAGTGGTATTTTCGCTCAAATTGGATCACTGGATGTCGAAATATTACATACTAAAGTGACCGATTCATCAATTTTTCATTAGAAATTGATCGCCAAAAAAATTGATCGGTCAATTTAAGACATAATATCTCGATCCTGATTCGTCTAATTAAAATGTTATATATATATATATATATATATATATATATATATATATATATTTATTTTATTTTGGTTTGAATCGGATCACTGGAGATCGAGATAAATTGGTTGATTCATTTTTGTTAATATTAAGAAAATGAATCTGCTACTTAGGATGCAATATTTCGACATCCAGTGATCCGATTTGAACAAAAATACTACTATTCGATTCGTCTAGTCGAGACGAATCGAACAGTAATATTTTTGTTCAAATCGGATCACTGGATGTCAAGAATTAGATTATTGGATATTGAGATGTGTGTTATGAAATGACTGGGATGCGAGAGTTTATGAACATACAATACCCGATATAGAAGCTCTATCAATCTATAAAAATGTATCAATGATCAGCATTTGTGATGTTCTTTGTGCTCAGAAAATTTCAGAACATTACACATAATTTTCGGAAAGTTATCCGGGGTCAGTTACTTATGCTGGGGACTGTATGTTAGCAATGACTAAATAAATTAATAATCGAAATCGAAATAAAAGCAAACCTTGAGGCATAGAGTTTGAAAGATCGCTCAAATTGTCGTGATCCTAATTTCATATTTAGCATATATTAATATTCAAGCGAGCATATAATCATGATGTAAAAATTCAAAATTACTGTATACCTGTCCATCCTACCACTGCAGTGGGATAAAGACTATGCGGTGCAATTATAATATCCACTTGCCGATGAAGTTTTGCACTCGGATGATAAAATGCACAAATACACTAATAAACAAGAATGTGTTAAAGTTTGTTTTTAGACAAAAATAATTAATGTAATGAAAAATTCACTTTATCCAAGATATTATGCTTTGGAACCGTACGACCATACATCTTATGCCTAGGAACTGTGTGACCATGCCACATCTTATATTTCAGATATCCTACAGTGTAAGTAATAAAGTATATTCATTGTAGATAGCGATAGACATCACGAAATAATTTCATATTAAGCAAAAAATATACCTTTTTGAGACAACTTGTCAATAATTCGTGGCAACAATTGTGTGGCTGCTTCTTCTACAGGATGAGTTACTATCACATCAACATCTCCATTGAACTCTTTTCCACGTCGATAACCGCCAACGGGGGTAAGTGTGCACTTTGGATCTACAGCTTTAATTTCTTTTTCAAGATCTCAATTATTTCTTCAACTTCGTTGATACACAGTGAAAGTCGATATAACGGACGATCGATATAGCGGATTTGATCTATAACGGACTATTTTTTGGAACCAGCTATAACGATAAATAACATTATATAAATTTTGTCTGTTATAGCGGATCCGTCGATTTACCGGACAGCATAGCAGGAACGGAGGGGTCCGTTATATCGACTTTCACTGTGTATCCTGTAAATAATATACAAAGTTGTTCGTTTTTTTTTTTTTGGAATTATCAAAGAACTCTTCGGATAGTTTTAACGATACGACTTTTTTTGAAACTGTTCAAAGAGTTCCAATCCGATTCGTTGAGCTTCAGTGAGATAAGGATTTTCACGGGCATCATCAATGGTCCTATAACCCTTGCTATACCATATTTGAGCGGTTTATAGCCAACTCCTAGGTAATAGGTACCATTTAGCAAGTTTGAATACTATTATGAGCAAAACACACGTGATCAGCATACCATACACTTGTGAAAAAGTGCTTAATACTAGGAACCTTTCACTATTAAGCAAATTTTCTGCTTCTTCGATCGTGCCTCTGTTAAGATACGATTTGAGTCTAAAAATTGAAGAGATTAAAAAAAACGAAAAAAAGGATCAAACCTTTTATTTGCCTTGCTTCGGTTTCACTTTTTATTTCTCGCGGATATGCCTAATTTAGTTACAATCAATTAAATAATAAGCCCAATTTTTGAATCAGAAAATCGAGGTGTTATTATTTTAGTAAATACCTTTAACGCCGCTATTGCGTGACGATAGCTTAATGGATTGCTAGATTTCCCATCTAAGTCTCGCGCTTTTTCTATAATTTCTAGTAACTCGATCAATGATTGATTATATTTTGGGATTAATGGTGTTGATGAAAGCATGCATATTTTGTATTATCGAATGTAGGATCTATATGGGTAACTTAAAAAGATTTGAAATTTTGAAAATTTGTCATCACATTAGTATAAAAAATAAAAAATTAATCGGATAAAATAACGGAATATTCCTTCACATTTACATGTACCTTCATCTTCCGTCTGGTCTCTTCGTGGGAAGAGAAGGAGGAAAATGATCCGCGATAAAATCATTATTTATTATTAGTGTTATTTGAAAAATCAATTACAATTGGCATAATTGTTTAGCAGACCTGCCACTACTTTCTATATTGGAAATTTCTGCCGAGATAGAATTATCAAGACGAGAAATACCCGCCCTCTTAATTTCTAATTCACCAACTTCATTTCCTTTATATTTTTTTGTGCGCCGTATACAAAGTACCCGTCAAATGGTAAGCTTATTTGGAGTTTAATTGTTATTATTTTTGTATATTGAGAGTTAGCAGAATTATTGGATTTTTTATAAAAAAAACACAGATTATTTTAATAACAACCACTCTTCAAGCCATTCTAAAGAGACCACCGGTTTCGGCATATCCTCAGGCACGTAACGCGAAATTCTTGCAGGTGATTTTAATGCTGTTATGAAAATATCGATTTTGTGAAATTTATGGTTGTTATCAATGACTTTTCCACCTTGAGCGATAATGCGCTCTTTAAAATTTTCTGATTTTGATTGACTCAGTTTAAGTATGTGGAAATTCCAGTCTTTGAATAGTAATTCATCCTCTGTCATCTTGTGCAAAGTTTGAGTAAAGACTACGAACAATTTATATGGTACGTTTTAAACTATAATAATAAACATCGTAACCATTATGTAATAACGATAAATTTTAAACTATACTAAAAGCATCCTAGTCATAGTAACCATGTGTAATAAATTCTACGATAAACTATACTAAAAGGGGTATGCTTATTTGTGCATGTAATTAACATGTAATACAAACCCAAAAATGGATATATATAACCTTGTTCTCGCTCTAACCCTAGTTTGTAATATCTATAGAAGCCACCAGGGCAACCCCCAAAAGTTCGGGCCACGTGATAATTTTTTGATTGTGTCAGCGATGATAACCAATTAAATTACAATATCAATGCGTAACACAAAAATTCAAAAATAAACAAAACAAAGGCTAGCCTATAAAAATGTTCATTACGAAATTTTACTATAAATACATTTTTCGAACCTAACCCTTTTCGCATAGTTGACATCATCAAAGAATTATCACGTGGCCCGAACTTTTGGTGCGGATTCATATCTATAATTGTATAAATGTATTTGTCATGTGCTTTGTATTACATGCACAAATAAGTAAAACCTACTAAAAGCATCCCGATAATTAATAAGCGCCACAATATGACATTACGCCATAACTGAGCCACATGCAGTGGGATTCTTTAAAGTTCTATAATTTCACATGATCAAGAAAGTTTTAGATGGAATTTATGAAGTGATGGAACTTTATGTCATCGTGATGTTTGTCTTAGCGTGAGTCGCAGAAAAATTACGATTTATTTATTGATTATCTTGAGATTAACTAAAATGGCTCTAGTGGGAGTATATACAAAAAATTAATCGACGATTGATGTTAATACGAAAAAGAAATCGAAATCGACGAAACAAAATCGGACAGAATTTCGGACATGCAATTAGAAAGTTTTTTTTGACGAATAATAATAATAATGTAAAATTTTTGTGTAACAACAGTATAAATTAACGATAATTTCAGCGGAAAAATAATCTATAAAGTAAAAATTCTTATTAATCTATAAAGTAAGTTCTTATTAATCTATAAAGTAAGTTCTTAACGGGGAAATATTAATCTATAAGTAAAATTCTTAACGGGGAAATATTAATCTATAAGTAAAATTCTTAACGGGGAAATATTAATCTATAAAGTAAAATTCAATAGTCTTTTATCCACCCCATGACAGTTTTGCCACTCTGATCTCCCTTTTTCCTTCCCATTATAAAAATGTTCCCCGGCTGACCAGTATGATCTCGCACAAAAGCGACACACTCCATGTCAGGAAACCCTACAATACGGACATGATCCCATCGCCTTCTTTCCGGTAAGTATATTTTGCACATTTCCCAAGGTTGTGTTATATCCTCTTCGTGGAGCCAATTGTCTTTTTCATATCCGCCTAAAATCGCAACACGTTTTCCGATTCTGAACATTGCTGATCCACATCTTTTGCCAGTGACTTTACCGGTTGTTTCCTTCCAGTCGCTCTCATCCCCGAGTGTGAAAAATGGAGAGGTTGAAGTGCGAGGGGAGAAAAGTTTTTGCCATTTATTTCGTAGAAAATTTTGAATTATATTGCTGCTATTGTTACCTGTGGCTTTATTTATCGATGATGTATTTGTAGCAGCAGAAGTTCTAGTATTTGATGATGCGTTCGAGTTACTACTACCGCAGTTGTCATTATCACTATCCTCCTCATTACTATCGTCATCGCTATTAATTTCTCTTTCGTTATTTATGTTATTGGCAAAATTAAATTCCCAGAGATCTTCGTCATCGTGAATTTCTGATGGTGATGAAGTATTTGCTCGAATTCTTTTACCACCATGGACATATAGAGAGGAACCAACTGTTAAAGATGAATGTGCGGCTCGTGCGTATGGCAAAGCATGTCGGTATTCCTCAGGATAGGAATACCAAGTTTTGTTTGAAATATCATATAAATAAAAATCTTTAGTGTCATAATATTTGTTGGTGTTGGTGATTTTTGTGGTAGTGGTGTCTTCTTCATGTCCTGAAGCGAATGGAGGCTCTTTAATATCTATTATGCAAATACCGTAAAAAAAAATAATTGAGTCAAATAATTTAAATTGAGACTTAATACAATACGATTAATTGTTAATTACATACCACCGATTATAGAGCACCCTCCAAATAGGACTAAATGTCGGTTTCCGATTGTATTTAACGAGTGCATTATTCTAATCGAAGGAACAACGTTATTCTCAGATTGAACATTGCGAAGAACCATTGATCTTGGATCCAATTCGTAAAATATATTTGATGGATTGCCGAATATCGTTTCCCCTCCGAACAGGTAAATTAAAGAACGTACGGCAGATGTGACAGTATTTCGAAGTGGAATGTATCTCTGATCGTCTAATCCCAATGTTATATTAACACTATCCCATTTTATCACAATTTGTTTAAAATCAAGCACCCAACACACGGGTTGCTCTTCGTTCAAGATGGGAACATATAACGCGCCATCAACGAGTACGCCATCACGATAATTTGCAACAGGGGGACCATCATTAAATTCATCATCGTCACTACCTCCTCCATTGAATGGGACCCAGTTTGGCGTGGCAAATCCAACATAATAGATACGATATACACGATATAACCATTTACAGCTCATCGCAAAATTCAATCGATTTCGTTCGTCTTCTAATTCATCCATTATAAAATGAAGTGTTTCGATTGCAAGTGTTATCAAATAAGATTGGGAGACGCTCATTTGAACAATTGCACTATACACAGCACAATTAAATTGTTTCTTTGATGCGAAATGATGATCCATCGAGGATATTGTTGTGTAGAAGAAAGATTGGTAAAGTAGAATTATGTGAAAAGAAAGAATAACGAAAGTTGATGAAAAAAATAAATGTTAAGAAAATAAAACGTTTCGAAAAAGTTTTCATACAATGAAAATATTATCGAGATTTTCCACAATTGGGCGTGTTCTTAGAATTTCCCTACGCGAATCATACCTTGATGTGTTTTATTAACTGGGGGATAGAATAAAGAATCAAGTGGTTGTCGAATTTGAAACTAATTCAACGATTCAAAAAGACTTCCCGCCAGACGTAAGAGAAGAATTCTTTTTCCTAACGTGTCCTAAAAAGTCTGATCGGTGCCTTTTTATATTTTTTCGCTAGCTTTGATGCTCGTAAAATTTCTTTCTTCTAACCAATAAAAGTTAGTCTTCCCTCTTGGCCAAACATAATCGATCATCATGTAGAATTTGGCACAATAATGTCCACGTCCCCAACTCTTCATAGTTCCACCATTCATAACCAAATAGATATAAAGTATGTGGATGACGAAATACCTGACGATTATAGCTTGTTATGTAATTCATTTATGCAAGATATTTTTTTAATTTACAACTCTGTGTAATGTATCCTGAATTTAGGTTTGTTTTTTAATATGCGTTGCCCCGAGTTTTTCTACGCCAAGACGTAAGTTTAACCTTTTAAAAAATAAATTCAAAAGCCTAAATTTGGTTAGTAATTATAAAAAAGTCCGAATGGGCATGTATATAACCCAAATTTAGTATTTTAGATAAATTATGATGTTTGTTTTGTGTAACAATTTATGAATAGTTGATCACATTCTCAACATTAAAGTTAATTTCGCATCATGGTGTCTCGCAGACAAAAAAGTTGATTTCAGCACACTTCGGAACATTCAAGACTACACAAATACCAAACTGAATTATCAATATCTTTTTAAACTTGATCGAAACTAGATTCCCAAATATTTTGACTTTTGTATCGAAAAGAATAAAAATTTACGTTACTATAAATAATGATTTACATGGCGCAGAAAAAACCTAAAAATAGAAATGTAACAACAGCCAAGGAATAGCTGATAAAATAATTACTCGTTTTCAACTAGTTGATCCGCAGAAATTAAATCGAGATCTAGTGAATGTTCACATGTACGCGAATATCAATTTCATATTCAAGCTAGACTCTTCATTGTTTACTCTTTTAGGGCAGAATTTCGCGTAAAGATCACAAGTTAGTCATTCAACTGTCGCTCGCTAAGGTGCGGAGAATTTAGTATTTTGTTAGCACGGAAATTTTATGCGTAGATAAAAAAACATCCTGATTACATTGCATACTATCAAATATCAATGAAGATTTGCCTTGTTTATTTCGATTGCGCAATTTAGAGTTTGGGTGTTACAGTGTGTATAAAAAAAACCAAAAATGCTTCTTGGCAATCAATATTTCAACTAAAATAAATATGGCATAATCTCCCGATGTTTGTAAGACGATGTACAAATCTACTAGTAACCAATATTAGATAAGAATAAATTAAAAATTGCATATTTCGTAAAATCTATATCATCAAATGCAGGAAATGGTCATATCAGCATATAAATAAAGACCCGACCTCAAATCTAAATTTTATCATTGTCGCGTATTTTCACCGTTACTCAAATTACCCCATGCCAAGGGCTCTATCCAGATCTTTAGTTTGTTGATTGGTAGGTCACGATAATTGCGTCATTGAATTAACAAACAACTCAAAAGTTATGATAATACACAAAGTTAGAGAGCAAGTGAACAACTGGAGCGATTCGTGCTTATGCAAATCTTGGCTTAAACCCAATTATGAATTAATTCATAGTCTACACAAACATTCACCCCGTGCTCTAAGATTTTTTTATGCGTGACAGGCAAAAAAAAAACATACGTATATCACTTTAGTATTGTCCAATGAGCTGTTTTTGCAAAGCGTGTGCTGTCCATTGTTGTAATTCATTGATCCGCAGACAGCATGACAATGAAAGAATGTACAGTATTTAATTTCCGATGGGTTCTTCTTTCAGTTCCTTTTTCCGGATCATGTTTTATGCAAGATATCATCAATTTTAATTGGCCTTTATTTAAAATTACCTATTTATACAGATTTTTTTTTGAATTCATGCTGATTTTCCACTTCACGTGGATTTTACTAATTTCAGTAAATCTTGTTTTTTCAGGTAAATTAATTTTTATTTATTCATGTTGAAAATTTATGCCAAACGTTCAGATTCTTGTGAATTTCGATGTTATTTTATTTAATTTATTAAATTTAAAATACATTTAGGGGAGTGACATATATTACGTAATTATCAGAGGGGAGAGGTGGGGTCTCAAAAATCTCACCTTCCACGTGATCAAAAATAATTAGCCAATTAAAATATAATAAAAATCTCACCTGGGGGGAGGGGGGTTACCTCTATAGTAACTCGATATTATGTAATATATGTCACTCCCCTCACTGTTGTTGCATAATTATCTACAGCCGTACCCTCTTCGGAACCGATTATGGTGTGACCATATGGAGGTGTGCTTATGTGGCGAGTGTCACATATTGAACAGGGTGACTTTAGTTAGGTACTCAGATAGATGTGGGTATACTGTAGCTGACCGTTATATTTTACAGGATATACATAACTTAGGAGTCACCGTATATGTGTAATACTGAAGGAGTTTGTTTTTCGGATAAAAAACTACATGATAGAGGTACTATTAGACATTATTAGACAAACGGCGAGCTACTATGTCAAGACCAGTAAGATAACATGTCCATCACTAAAATCACTAAATTTTATCCAATAGTTGATCAGCTAAATTACAAAACGACAAAAATTGTCGCGTCGTAGTACGACCACTCAAAGTTGACGCTAGTGCAAGTAAGACCAAAGAAAACCAACTATCAAAGAAAAGATAGGTAACAACTAAAAAGCAAAAATGCCGCCTAGTAAAAAGACTACAACTGCTATCGATAAAACTCCGTCCGTTGTTACGCGTTCATTACGCTCTTCTCGAAAAAGGGAAAATGAGATGCAGGATTCGCCAGTTCCTAGTGACCCACTGCCTAAAGCAGCGTCTTTCATGTCTATTGACGACGAAGAAGGGGTAATATCAACGTCATCACATTCCGTTGGTGCTGTTTCTTTGTCAACGTCCTTCATGTCTATTGACGGTGAGGAAGGGATATTAAATGACAACGTAAATGGTCAAGGTAAGAAAACAAAAGTTGAAGATATAAACGAACACAGTTCACTATGGTAACCAAGGATGATATCATGACGCTGATGTTACTATTTTAGGAGAAAGTAATCCAAAACAGGCTGATGACGTGGTGGTTTTAGGAGAAAGTAGTCTAGATGGAAAAAGCCTTAGAAGCAACAACAAGAGATCCAGAAATGACGACGAAACCAACACCGATCAAACCGACGATACGCAAGCTAAAGATAACGACAAACTTATTACTGGTTCACATAATACTCCCAATGCAGCAAAAAAACTCAAGAGAAATGATACTGATAATGTCATAAAATCAGGAAATTTTGCTCCCTCCGAAACACATACTAATCCGATGGAGGTCGAAGAAACTGTAGTAGACCTAAATGATAATCAGAATCAAGCTGCAATGCCAGATGAACCTAACAGTGCTCAAAAGATTGCGACGAAAAAAGGAAAATCAAATCCTCAATCATCTCCAAGTTCAAAACGTAAAACCAAAAAGAAGAAGACACGCGAATATGAATATTTAGTCACTAATACAAATTCCGAGCTTGTCGAGCTTGATATGAGGGTAATAAACAAGCAAATACTTTTTACATCCTGTTAAATTAATCGACATTTTTTAAATGATGTATAATTAGGTTCTCTTCTTTTTTCACTTTATTTAATTAGTTTTTTATGAAGAAAATCTTTTCCGAAAAAAGGTATAAAAAATTTACCAAAGAGGAAAAAGAACGATTAATCCGTCTAGTACCTTCGATCGATAAAGAGCAGATTACCAAAAAAGGTCCAAAGAAAGACAAAGAAAAAATTGAAATAAGCGAACCAGTTGAAATTGATGAGCAAGCTGAAGTTGAATATCTAATGAAGTATTCAGGTCAAAGTGTAAATGGACCAGCGGAAATTGCAATTGAATCCTCTCCATCATCAAATGTGCCTGTGGAAAGTGCATCTGTTGCTTCACCATTCAAAGATATCGTGACAGGTGATGGTGCTAATTTAACAGTTGAAAGTGCAGCTGATGCTACTATAGATATGGTGACAATTGAAGATTCTGATCTGGCAGCCGAAAATGCGGATATTATGACAATTGATGGTTCAAACTTGCCAGCCGAAAGTGCGAGTTCAACATCCACAATTGAAGATCACGAAAAAGAGCCTCCCGCTATGTTTTCCAAACTTGACGCGAAACTTACAATTATTAATGATGATAAACGTCCAAAAGAAAAGATTCGCAAATATTTTTTTAACGATATGCAGTTTTACGGATGTGTAAAATCGTTCCAGGAAAAATTAAGCTGGGGTCATTTTGATCCCAAATGGATTAAGAAAAATGAAGCGACTCAAAAACGACTCAGAAAAACTATGGATGAAGACTGGAAGGTAATTGTCTCCTATCTTTTTTTTTTTATTATATTATATGATGACTAATTATTAATAAATATTTATTCACAATAATAATAATAATAATAATAATATTATTATTATTATTCTAACTTTAGGACTTAAAATTCGAAGCGAAGTGGGGTCATAATCTCAAGCCTAAAGGTCATATGGTCGCAGGGGACTCTGCTTCTCTCAGCCTTCAAGATCTTTGTAAAGCTGCCATTATACGAGCCGGTGACGAATTGCACTATAGACGCAGCTTTGTTAAAGTCAATATTGTTGTTGAAAGCATCGTAAATGTAATGATTTTTTATTTCTTTGGATTTTTTTTTTTGGCTATTCCATATCATCAAAAAACCATGTTAATTATTATAAAAAAATTAACAGGTGGTAGAAATCAAACCCGATGGTACAATGTATGTCGTCAATCCAAAGCGACAAACCTCCCAATTAAACGCTCCTCAACAACCTCCAGTGAAACAACCAGCAAAACGCGGAAGAAAAACCAAAAACGATACCGATGCTGCTGTCACTGCTACTGCTTCCAGTAGCACCACCAACACCTCATCCGCCTCTAGTAATACTACTACAATAGAAACGCCAATAGCCATTACTAAAGTCACCTCTCTCGAGACCAAACTTCTCGATGATGATGGTCGCGTCAGCAAAAAACAACGACCAAATGGAAACGCTAACAAAAACTTTAGAGTCATTCGAGCTGAGCGTGATCTAGGTACCATTTTCGTTTTACGCTCTGAATACTATGAAAAAACAAGAGGATGATTGACATGGATGTGATCTTAACTGTGTCTTTACGAATATAAAATAATCTTTGGTAAATTAGCAAAAGTTTTGTTATCATTTTATTACCCATATTAATCTTAGTTCTATTTATTATTAATTCTATTCTAATTGTTTTAAGTTGCCATCATTAGGCAAACTTTTGTACTCAAAAGAATTATAATAAATCATATTTCTATATCCATTTGTGTTTATTCAAATTATTATAAATAATATAAATATTTAAATAATCATCACCATAAACGAATAGAAAAGGTACTAAAAATTCTGTAAATTTCTTCTTATCTCTTTAGGATAGCAAGGAGGTTTGTATCCAATGGCTGGTCAGAAACATGCTAAAAGTAAAAGTCGCTTATTCGGAAACGCATCTTTATTTATAGAATGCTATTTGATAGCCAAGCCTATAAGTTTCACATGCCTGACGAGGTTGAAGAAATAGATGGCAGAATATTTATTTAATCCGCATTGAATGCAAAGAGATAGTATTCGTCAAAGGTATGAAGTTGTTAATCCGAAAAAAGCAGCGCAGCTTATAAAGTTAGTGATATCCTTGCGGCTAAAAAAAATCAGGCTCAGTTATCAATTCAACCTTTGACAATGGGAAAGTATATCATTGTGTCAGTGTAGCGGACCAATCGCTTGACGCGAGGTAGTATTGAACCCTTTTTAATCAAGGCGGCATTGGTTTGTCCCCATATATAAAGCAGGACATCTAATCAATTAGAATTGATTCAGTTTAAATTATGCATAGTTCACCCATTAACTTATTAATCGATTCGAATAATAAGAATTGAATTACAATGTTCAACTTGTATTGAGGCTGAGTTAACAAACAGTTCCTCCAACCATCCAACCATGACCGTTTTGCGAGTCTTCATACTAACCTTTCCGGAACAAGAAATACACATCCAATCAAATGATTTCTCACGTGTATTACCCAATTATATATGAGAGTTTATGCTGTCAAATTTTGAAATGATTTTTGCCATTTTTAAGGAATAAAGGAGTCTACCGTCCCACCGAACATGCGCCCAATGACATTTTAGACTCAAACGAGCCCCGAGGCAAGAATCAGAAATTCCTTGTAATTGCCCACTTCTTACTGACGAGATCAAAAACTGATGCAAGAACAGCAATCACAATCGACATCATATATTAATCTCTCAAATACCACATCAACAAAACATCATCCAATCGTCAGACAAAAACAAATCATCAAAAAGAATAGCAGCACTAAAAACAATACAAGCACTCTGAATCGGAACCAGAGCTCTAACAATAAAAATAAAATAATAAACAATAATATCAGATTCTTTAACGGAATTAGCCAAGTTCCATCAACGACAATAGAGATAACTCGAACGTAAAAAATATCGTCGTTGTCGGCCTCGCAATCACGTGGTGGCTATAACTAAAGAGAGTTATGCTCAGGGACCATAATCAGTTACCCCCTGTTGTGAAAAATATGGAACAGAGTTTGTTCACAGGATTTGTGAGGTTTAATATTCCTAGATTGATTTGGATTCTCAGGTAAATTATTTGATACTTTTGCATTTTTAGGAGAAATTCGAGTTAGTAGAACAATTATGTGTAGAGTCGTGCTAGATCTTCTATTGTTGAATTGTATAAATGGACACTAATAAAAAAGCGAATGCAGGGTAAAAAGAACGCTTAACAAGAATACCAATTCAATCATGACCATTTTATCTATATATAGATAAACGCGGTTTATTTGGGCAGAATCAGTGCTATGTTTTTATCAGGTATATAAAAGTCAAATAAGCTAATTTATTCTCTTATATTTTTAAACATTAAAAGAATTTCGGTGATGCTGAATATATAGTCGTTGTTTACCAGTGCATGCGATTACTAGGTCATCAAGCTGAACAGATCACTAGCCTAATAACACAACAAAAAGCTTTAATACGCGATATGCTAAAAAAACGATGTCCGTGGAATCCGTTATTTGGAAGACCTGCAAAAATAACGGTTGTGGATAAATTCCAAGAACAGCAAGATAATTATATGTAATTATTGCAGAGATATTATTAACACTAAATTTAATCATAACGAGAATAATCGTTGGTGCTAATTATATCAGATCAGCTGACATTCCGAGATGTGCGACATCTTATGTCCCGAGCACTCCTTGGCTATACGTGTTTTGGCGACGTGCATTATGAGAATTGTTATGAATTAACGATGATGTAACAGCCTGATAAGTTAAAATTGCATGTGAATAAATGAAATGCTGTCTACTGATAAAGATGTATGATTTATATTATTTCGTCGTTATGCTATTTTTGTTTCCATTATTTATTCATATACATTTTTATATATTGTTAAGTGGGAGGCTACAGCGAACCATATGAGATTGCAGATGTACCCATATCGGGCAATACGTCTACCAAATGATGCAAGAAAAATTACAGTTTGCTAAAGAGCAGAAAGCAAGGGTTGAGAAAGAGACGGCCGGAGGGAGTCGAGAAAAATACAAAAATGAAAACTAGATGAAAGTAAAAAGAGTATAAACTTGAGGATGGTGTCCTAATCATAGAATGTATACGAGAATATTAATGTACTTTTAACCACATTTCCAACAAAATTACCTCTAAACCATACTGATTCTCTTTACGTTGATGTTGCCGCCTATTTTAAACGGAGATCAGGATCGCTACTCTTCGAGACCGAGAAGCTTGGAAAAGGTAAATGACTTTCTAAGGCATTAATTATTATGTACGGGAGATTAAGCTTTATTTCTTTCATGTTTAGATAACAATTTAAAAAATTTAAAGCAAAAGGAAGCATTACCTTAAATTCAAACTATACTGGCTGTTTCAATGATACGGTCTTATTTCATGGTAAGTCATCGCTCAACTACGGTAATCTTATTTAATTTGTATTGAAACTAAATCTCTAAATTAAAACAATCTAAATTGTGAAAAATAGGATAGTCGACTATCCAGACAATTTGACAAATGTAAGTCTCCACAACAATGCAGAAAAATACAAAAACTAATAATTTGGTTTTTATACACGGCGAACTCCCCCACAAAAAAATTAGAACACGTGATATTTATCCAATAAAATGGCGTTTTCCAGCCATAAGTAATATTTATCCAGTAAAATCACAGGATCATGTGTAACATGAAAATTTAAGCGATGAAAAACAGAATAACTTTGAATTCTATTATAATAACCATTTTTTAGCTTTTAAGTAAAAATGCTCAGCATGAAATTTTAAATATGGTTCAAGTAATCTATACTCAACAATTTGTTTCAATTTTTAAAATCTTTAACTTAATATAGAGACAAAATTTTCAAAATTTGATTGGTAACTTTATAGAGCTTATCATAAAAAACAAAGTTATTAATCAAATTTTAAAAATTTTGTTTTTACATTGAGTTTAAAGATTTTAAAATTGAAACAAATTGTTGAGTATAGATTACTTGAATCATATAATAATAAACTTGAATTATTAATTAATGCTTTATTTTTACAAAAACAAGTTGATAGATAAATAAATTAAGTTATAGGATCTAATTTTTTTGTTGATTATATTGAAAAAATTATATAATGATACATATCACGTGATAAAATTAGAGTTATTGCAGAAATAAAAAGCATAGTGAAATTTCTTTGTAATTGGTTAATTTTTGTAAATCATTTTTAATTTTGCTAAAATTCTATTAGTTGATAAAATAATAATTTTCTTAATATTAACATCAATAATTAAATTAAATAAAGATTATAATAATATAATATATATTTCTACAATATATTAATGAAAATTTATGTTAATTATTTAACAAATCAACTTTTTTGTTCACTATATAAAAAATTTATTATATTTATTAAACAAATAATAAATTTAATAAAAATAAAGTATTGAATATACAATTATATTGATTCAAATTTAAGAATTTACAAATTAATATGATATATTTTTGCCATTGGCTTTAATAATCTTGTCTATATATCTAAATAAACTTAAAATGAGTTCATATAAAATTTTCAGATTGATACTAATTTATTCCTCTTGTAGCATATGAATTAATTTTGCTTTAATATATACAAAGATTTTCTTTTTTGAATTTAGTGATCCAAAATATTTCACAGTTATTTGATCAGAACTTTAATTAATTCAATCTAAAAGTTAAATATTATATGTTAATATTCATCAAGTTATATATAATGAAGTATAATACAGTATTTTATTTTGTTAAAATATAAAATTTGAATATTAACAAGTTCAGGATATAAAAAATTAATAAGAATATTAATATAGATATGATTTCTTTTACTGATATCAAAGAATTAATTCTATTTTAACTGAAATATTACTGATTCTTTGTCAAATTTAATAGTAAATTTAATACATTCTTGATAGTAAGCTTTATCAGATTTTTATCTGACTATTTAATTCAAAAAGTACAAATTTGAACTCATTAAACCAAATAATATCTTTTCATTGTATTTTTCAGTTATATTTTTCTTGGTACCAATTTAATTAACAAAAGTTCTTGATTTGAAGTCAAAAGAGATTTTTTTCTTGAAGTATAATTTCTAAACTCTATTTCATCTAAGTATTTATAAATGATATTAGAATGATAAATAGTATTAAATTTATTATTTAGTTTATTTGTGATTTTACCAAGTGAAGAAAATTGCTTTTTAAGAATAACTCATTGCAGTATATACTTTTTATGATTGATTAGAATTTTTAATTAATTAAAGCATTTTTCAAAATATGAAAAATTAATTTTTTAATAGTATTTAATAATATTATATATTATTATTTGAGAAATTTTGAATTTAAGTGCAAGATTTAAATCTTTGACACCAACAAAATAAGTATTAATTATTTGTTCTCTTTATTTATTGATCAACTCTTTTTCATGCATTTTAGAAAAGAGAAAAAATAAGATTTTTTTGTTTATTATTATTATTATAAGAAATATCAATAAAATTGATCTTTTAAACTTTGGATCAGTATTTTATATAATCAATTTCTGGTAATATACTATAAAAGTATGTAAGTATATAAATTAACAATTACATGTAGTTTGTTATAATATTTTTTATATAATATTATTATAATTACATAAGATTATTAATAATAGTATAAATAAAATATAGATAATATAAAATATAATTTATAAATAATATATAAATTAATTATTTAATTAAAATAAAATAAAATAAAATATGTAATATATTAAAATTCATATTATAACAATATAATAAAACTAAATTATTTGTCAAAATATTATTTTTTTAAAAAGTAATTTAAATAATCATTTTTGAAATAATGTAATTGATATTTATTTTGAAAAATAATTTATTATTATAGTTAAAAATTAATTTTTTAAGTATATAATATGATTTATAATAAATATTAAAATAATTTTTTTGCTTTATACTATTTACAAATTTATTTACAATATCTAAAAGAGTTATTTTTTTATAATATTACTGATAATATGTTTTTAATAATCAAAATTTTAATATAAAAAGTATAATATATTAATTAAAGTATTTTTTTTGTATTAACAAACTAGATTTATTTTTTATAATAATTAATATAAGAGATAATTTTTTGAGAATAAAAAGATAGTGAATTTGCAGTTAATAGTACTTGTTTAATTATTTAAATATTTTGATAATAATTAATTTTTTGAATAATTTTATAATTTTAAATCAAAATTTTGGTAATAATTAATTTTTTGAATAATTTTACAACTTTAAATTAAAAAAAATGTGTTCTTTTTTAATTTATTCACAAAGCTCAAGAAAATTCAATTTGAATTTAATAATAACTTAATTTTTTATTACTTAATATTATTATTATTATAAAAAAATCATTTAATATTATATAATATTATTATACTTATAATAATAAAATTAATTAAAATATTATTATTATTTTCAAAATCATTATCTATAATAATATTTTTGGAATATAACAAGTAATTATATATTATTACTGTTGTGATATGTTATATATTATTTAGCTATTTGTCAATATACTAAAATAAAAGATTATTTAGATAAATATAATATCAAGAAATTTAATATTGTTATCATTCTTATATTAATAGACAAAGTGTGAACTAATTATAGTAATTAATTAAGAATAAATAATTATTAAAATTATGTTACATGATATTTTATATGTGATCCAAAATATTAAATAGTGATAATCTTTTCTACTTAAGAGTTTTACTGCAAAAAACTCAAATAATTATCATGAATTCTAATTTGTTCAATTCAACATAAAGCTTTAAATAATTACTATTATATAGTTCTTCAAGATTTTTCCATTAAGTGTACACAATTTGTAAGTTCCTTTATTAAATTTGTTATGAATATAGAATAATTTTTTTTATTTTTCTCCAAATTTGTCATAATACCAATGTTGAGTTTCCATTTGCTTTATTAGAACTTTATCTCCAATTTCAAATACTTGGATAATTTTGTTTTTGTCATAATGTTCTTTTTGTTTTAATTGCACTTTTTGAATATTTTGTAAAGCTAATTTATAGTCTTTTTCTAGTTGATTAAAAATTTTACAAGCTCTTTGAATTATTTGTTCTTCTAATATTGCTTTTTGATCATTTGGTAATTTTAATTAAATATTAAGTAATATATTTGCTTGTCAACCATTTGTTAGATAAAATGATTCAAACTAAGTAGTACTTTATCTCATTATTCTATATATGAATAAAATATTTGAAAGATAGTAATTCCAGTTTTGTTTATATAATTGTACATATTTTATAAGTACTATACAAATTGTTTTATTCAAGTGTTCTATTAGACTATTTGTTTGTGGATGATAAGATGCTAAAAGTTGATATTTTACTTGATATTTTTCCAAAAGTTTTGCAATTAGATCATTAATAAATATTGTACCTTTATCAGAAATAATTTTTTTTGAATATTCATATTTACATATAATATTTTCATGTAAAAATAAAACTATAATTGCAGTAGCAACATCAGATATGACTAAGGTTGCTTGCTGAAATCCCTTAGTGACTGTCTAAATTCTGTCAAAATTATAATAAACTATTAGTAAATAACC
>CAJVPL010000785.1:0-20185 GCA_910591945.1 Ambispora gerdemannii | reverse complement strand
CAAGGTTTTGAAATTAAGATTTTGAAATCAAGATTTTTGTGTAATATAAATATAAAAGAGATCTATAAATATATTAACTAATTAATCTGTACAGTATTACTAAATATAGTTATATATGTGAAATATTAATATTAATGTAGGATATTTGTAATCAAAATTGTAAATCTCAGATTTAGGATGATAAAAATATATAGTAATAAGAAAAAGAAAATAAATATGATATTTAGGGTATAAATATAAAATTTAGAGTAATAAAATAAAAGTGAGATAATTATATGATTGGATAAAAAATAATAATAATCAAGTGATAAATTATAAAAATTAAGAAAAAGAGAATTTCGCATAATTAAAGAAAGATTATTGAATTAGAAAAATTTATGTTACTATAGTAACACTATCTTTGATTTTATATTATTAAAAGTAAAATTTTTCTTGAACTATTCAACATGATCTAATTTTATAGATATAGTTATAAAGTTATCTAATATATTATAACTAAAGTATGAAGTTTTTTAAATGCTATTTTGTAAGATAAGTTATTATTAAAATATCAAATATAGTTATATTATATCTAATAGCTTATTTTTCAAATTTTCTGATATTTGATAACTTATTTCTATTTTTGTTACTGATTTCAATTTATTAATAAAGTAAGTGACTTGATCTAGATTACTTATATCTTTTATTTATCCAATAAAATTTTTAAACTTAATCTATATTCTTGAACTATACTAGTTTAAAAGATGATATTAATATTATTAATATTTATCTTCAACTTGTTAAGATATCAGTAAAAGATTACATTTTCAAGTTTAGTTGATATATAATTTATTTTTGCTTTATTATTAGTAATATTTTGAACAGTGAAGATATTTTTAATTCTTAATAACCATATCAAAATATTCTTATTTGATTCATTTTTATAAATTGGAATTTTAACTAAAATTTTTGGATTATTATTTTTACTATTATTGTTTTTAATAGGTATTTAATTACTATTAATAGTATTTTAATCTTGTTATTATTGTAATTATTAAAGTTATTAATTTTGTATTTCTAGTTGATTTTGATAAAATTAAATAGCATCAATAAGAGTTTGCTATTATTTCAACAAAAAGATGAATTATTGGAATTATTATTAATTTATTATAATACATATATTAGTAAGTATAAAGTATAAGTATTTAAAATATGTATGTAAAATATGTGTGCAAAATGTATATATAAAGTATATATTATAACTTTAATAATTTTTATTTATTGTTATCAAGTTGTAAAAATACTTTATTATATAAATAATATTAAAATAAAATTATTAATTATTAAATAATAAAAAGATTTAAAAACTAAAGTATAGAATAGAGATATTTAAATATATAATTAATATTTTATAAATTATAAATAAATTAATAATAAATAAAGAGTGATTGATTCTAAATTATTAATTTTAAAGATAACATATCTCCAAGTTATATTATACTTAATTAAATATATATAAAATATAAATATTAATATAAATATTAATAAAAATAATTAATATGAATTAAAAATAATAAATAATAAAGAATGAATAGAAATAAAAAAAATTAAAAACAATACATATCTATATTAATAATGTAATTTATATTTTATATTTAATCTATTTAATAAAATATTAAGAAGTATTAATATAAATCTATATTAATTTCTTATAATAAATATGATGCAAGAAAATATAAAGATATATGAAAATTATTTCATAATTATAATCAATTATAATAATTAATAATATTTAATTATTAAATAATAATTGAATATAAAAATTTTTTGAGGTTGCTCTTATTTACTTTTTAATTTTTTAATTCTTGTATATAATATTTTGAAAAATTATAATAATATTATTATTCAAAATATCAAAGTTCAAAAATTAGAAAAATATATATTCTATAAAAATAATATTTTTTTATTTTATTTTATTATATTAGAATATAAATATATATTACAAAATTATATAGATAAAAATTTTTATTTATAAACTCAAATATATATTCTTATTTTAATTAAACTAAAAGTATTAATTTCATAATTTCTATATAAAAAATATTTTAATTATTTTAATTAAATAAAAATATTAAATTTAGCAAATATTTTAAATAGTAATCTTGAAATAAATTCTCTAAAAGTTTTATATAAAGATCAAAAAATAAAAAATATTAAGAATAAAAATATTTTATTTTAAGTGTTTTGAAATAATTTTTTTAGAAATTTAAAAGCTAGTTATATTATTAATATATAATTATATTATATATTTTAAATATATTAAAAGTTATATTTTAAATATTCATCTATTAATAATCTGAAAAAAGAATATTATATCTTATTGTTTTTATTAATAAAATATTCAAGACAAAAAGAAAAATTCAAGAAAAATATATTAATAAAAGTATATCTAAAAGAATTACAAACCAAAAGTTATCATTCAAAAATTATTTATTAATTTAACTAGTAATAGATTATTAATTAATATTTCTTTCAAAAATATCAATATGAATGAAGTATTTTATTAATTAATTTTATAAATTATATTATAGTATTGACATTACAGAAAAAATATAAGATCAAGCAAATTGAAAGATAATTCAATATTATTTTTAATTTGAAAAAGTTTTATTAAATGATTTATTATATTATTAAAAGCAATTCTTTACAAATAATATATAGAAAATTAAATAAAGAAGTTAAAAAAAAACTTTTGACAAATACTAAAGATATTATAATATGTAAAATTAAATAAAGAAGTTAAAAAAAAACTTTTGACAAATACTAAAGATATTATAATATGTAAAAACAACTAATAAATATATAACATTTCAAATAGATTAGTATATATATTTTTTTAAATAACTAAGTCAAGAAACAATAGGATTTGGAAAATAATTTCATTATCTCTTAAATGACAAAATTATATCATTTAGAGAAGGTTAGTCAAGAATAAAAGTATAGTAAAGTGTTCAGTTATTTCAAATTGCACAAATTGTAATAGAATTTATATTGAAGGTTTTTATTGATATTTCTTACTGAAATAATACACAATATTAAAATTTATTTTTTTTAAAAAAATAAAATCTCATTATTTCTTGTCAGTAACATTGAATATTTTATTATTTTCCTGAATATGAAATTATATGGAGCGAGAGTGAGAGTATCTGTTGCTGGATGATACGCAAGTACATTAGCTATTAACAGTTTATTCAGCAAATCATCTTTTTTAACTATGATTCAAAATTTATCATACTGAAGCCCTTTATCATCACTCTCTAACAAAGCTTTTATAAGTGGCTTTACTGCCACACAAAACCCATCTTGATTTTTGTAAAGATATCCATATTTGTAGTGGTTTAATTGATATTAATACTAAGTCAAATAAATTTATTTGATTGTTGTAAACAGTTTTCGTGTTAATCTCGATAGTTTAAAATAAATTTATTTGGAATATATAATATTGATATAAAATAAATTTGTTTCACGATAGCACTCTTATAAATAGATTTACGTTAGGCAGATTTACAAAAAATAAGAACCTTAATGCTACCATACTATCTGCTTTTCTTTCGACAAGCTTATATAAGACCCACACCTTTTATAACTAATGTTTGCTGCCGATGCCGTTGCCACCGATGCCCGTGCCGGTATTGATGCCGCCGTTAAGGGTGCCGGTACCGCCATAGCCACCGGGATTGTAGCCGGTACCACCGTGGTTTTTGGCGACATTTATGCCGCTGTTAATGGTTCCGACACCGCCGTAGCCACCATTAACGCTGTCGCCACCGTGGCCTTCGCCAACGTTGGTGCCGCTGTTAACGGTACCGACGCCGCCATTTGGGCCGTTGCCACTGTAGCTGTCGCCGACGCTGATGCCTTTGTTAATGATAGTGGGGCTATCGTTGCTTGCACCTTTGTAGCCGTTGCCGACGTTGATGCCTGTGTTCTCGACGCCTACGCCGTTGCCGACGTTGATGCCTTCACTGGGGCTGACTTTGCCGTTGCTGACGCTGATGGGAACAGGAATTGCGTCAGATGAAACGAAGAGACAGATTTCCAGAATCAAAGCAACCACAAAAAATTGTTTGAAGGTGGTCATGTTGCTTGTAGTGAAGAATGATAAAAAAAGTTTCTGTCTGTTAGACAATACCGATACGCTTTTTATCGAATAATCTTATATGTGTAGCATCTACGAAGAGTATCTATTTAGATTCTTGAAAAGCGTATTGAGTTTGCTACATTCAGTCAAATCTAAACACAGTAATTCAAACTTAGTTTACTTCAGAATCAGTAAATTAATAATATCGGTATCAATTTAACATTTTGAATATTGCAACCAACCGGTTTTCTAATAAGACTGCATTTTTTGATATCGATAGTGTCTTTTATTGGAAATAAATTTTCTTAAATCTTTCTTCATGCTCTTTGATACTAAACTCGAAATCTGTATCTGTTTGGCACCACTAAAGAAAATGAAAAAATGACATCAAATGTAACTTTACCTTCGCTTGTAACATATATTTGTATAAACTAGAGATTGAAATCGATTCTCAAACTGGAAATAAAAAGTATTAGGTTGCCAAATATTGAATAAGGATAACAATAACGATGTGAAACTATATCGATATTAAATATACACGTAAATTGCTCCCGCATTATTTATTTTGCCGTGTACATGTTTAAGCAACCCGTGACGTTGCTCTTTTTTAGTAAATTTTTTTTAATTTATCACATGTATTTTACGTATTACATGTACATTATTCATTCGATATATAATTGCTTACTGAATTTTTGTTCTTTTTAATATCGATATGATGATTACATATTCCTGTTTGTGTTTGTATGTATTAACGCTAGCGTAGCGCTATGCGTGAAAAATGACACAGGAACACATTACACCCCCACAACGTGTATGGCTAATTTTAGACGCAACAAAAATCAGAAATTTTCAGCTTTGGTGTGCCCTTTTGAGTTATTTCCAGCAAGCTGACCAGACGTCCATCAAGTAAACAAACATATTAAAGAAATTTAATGACTTTCATATTATTTTCAGATTAACTCAGAATAAATATTTTAAAGCTTTATAAAGTAGATGACACAATCGAATTTGAAAAAATGATACTTTTTTATGATAAAATATTCAATTTACCTTTGAATTCAAACTTATTTGTAAAGATGCAGAATAAGGGGATACCAAGTCGGTACGCATATTATCGCGGTTTGCAAAAAAGGTGTAATCATGCGAACTGCAGTCGGTGTGTAAAATCTGAACCAAAACAGTACTGTACGTGTTTTGTCTAACGCTAATATATCGATATCAATATTGATATTGACGTTGATATCTAAATTATCAGATTCTCAGCATTAGATTAGAAATTATTAACGTTAAAGCAAAATTCTATGTACATGTACACTTATTCCGGCTTGCCATAGTTAACGTTAAGAATTACAACTCTATAAATTCTGCACCCCTGCATTACAAGCAACAATTGTTCGTAGGTGATGAAAATGATACCGATACGTTATATAGCATGCATGGTGAATTGTGCCACTATTTTTACCCAAACTAGAAACATATAGTACGGGACAGCATAAGATATCCACTCTTTTATAGAAGCGCCAAATTTTGATAGTTATTACATGTATATAGTATTACTTTATTACATGATTTAATACTAGCCAATCAAATAATTTATAATTTCTTGAAATTAAAACAAATCAAAAAAATTTTCTTACCAAGTTGTTGCTTTACTAAAAAGCTATTAATCTGTAAGAGAATTTTTTATCTTAATTCTTGGTTCAAAATTATAAGACTTTGTATAAGCATGCACCAAATTTTCAACTCACATACAAAGTAGGTAATATTCAACCATTATAACTATCAAAAATAAAAATCAAAAATTCCTCTTCCAGAAATATAGTTTTACTTAAGAACTATCAATTGGAAGAGGATTTTTTTATTTAACAATTTGTTCAAAAGTTATAACACTTTTTGTAAGACAATTAAAATTGGATATCTTATGCTGTCCCATTCTGTATATAACCATGTCTGTTTTTACTTCTGCAAATACTCCTGTAGCTAATTTGTCAGTCGAAGAAGTTGAAATCTGGACTTTTCATTTTTTTTACAAGGACAACAAAACTTGCAGCTTAACAAGACTCCGCAAAAAAAGAGGTCACTGACTCAGACTTCCTTGAGTTAACCAGAGAAGTACTTGAGTGTTACAAAGTCCAGCAACAAGTGTTGAAAAGTTGGTTAAGAAACTCAAAGATGAGGGGCAGTCATAATAAACTCAGTCAACAAAATTAATCGATTCTCAGAATCAATTCCTATCCCTATACGTGACCACACAAATGCTAATGAAAAAATTATACGAAAGTATTTTAGAAATGATCTATACACTTTTTTATTCACACGATCAAAATATATAGTTAAACTCATAAACATGTACATGTAGACACTCACTATCGCTAGCGAATATCGACAATGACAACTACACCAGAGTATTTAGAAAGGTAAATTCACTATCGCTGCCCTATACACGATCAAGAATAAATAATTAAACTCATAGATGTACATGTTGACACTCACTATCACTAGCAAACATCGACAATGATAATTATAACAGAAGGTAAATTCACTATAAGCATTTCTAAAATACTCTGTCATAGTATGACCACGCAAATGACAATAAAAACATTATATATACTAAATCCACATTAATAATTGTAAAATTCATCAAATAAATAAGTTTTATCCGATAAAAAAACTTTATTTCGGTTCTTTTTCTCCGGTTCTTTAATGTTTGTTTCAATGACATCAAAATTCTCATTATTTTTGTTACTTGATTCTTATCGTTATGGGAGGTTCTGTTTTTGCGCAAACTGAAAACCCTGATGGTGATGTTGGTGATGGTGGTAGTCCTACGGAAATAAGTTGCACTACTACTTATGATGCTACTTGTGGTCATCCGGCAACTACGAATGCTAAGACTAGGTAGAATCTTTTATCGATTTTTGTCATTTCTTTTATAATATTATATTTCCTCTCTTAGCAATGTCTTCAAGTTGTTTTTTTTTTTAGAAATCGGTATTGAATTTGTTCTTTTATCTTTTTCATAATGGTTTCTCCTAAAGATATTCGCCTTTTTTCTTTATTGATTATTTTCGTTCCAATTTTTTTTCATCCAATTATTTTCTTCAATCCGTTATCCTATTTATTTCTTAATAATATTTACAAAATCCACAAAAAGTATAGAGGAATAAATAGATTATCTATATTTGCGTAGTGTTAGAGTTTGAAAAATGCACAAATAAGCTACATATACATGTTATATTATGATTTATGGACGTGACATCCGCTTTTACATACACTATGCAATTGGTTAACGTTAAGTGTATCAAGTGAAAAAGTCAGTCATATTCATCATGTTAAAATTATAACCCAAGTGTTAACCTAGCGAAATTTTATTATTTACCGTAAATGAATTTGTATGTCGAAGCTACGAACATAAAAGTGACAAGTTCCTGACCCACTGCAAATATCTTGAACAATGTAATATACTGACCTCACTAAATATAAAAAATGGGTTCATTATAAATAACAGATGGAAGTTTGGTTGCCCATAGAAATTTCGGATTTACTAGTATCCAAACTCGGACGCATCAAAAATAATAAAGGTAGGCCAAAAGATTGGTTATATACCAACAGAGTTTAGCATTAACAGCGTTCGTTCACGTACTTGAATCCATATCTTAGTCGCGCGAACCTTTATTCCTAATCCGGAAAATAAGACTTACGTTAACCACCTTAACGGCATCAAACATGATACGTAATCGGGTTGTTAATTTGAAATGGGTAACTCCTATGGTGCATAACATCTAAAGTCGTCAAACATTTGTATTTTATAAAATGGATAAACTTTAATAAGAAGTAATTATAAAATTTAATCCGTGAATATACTCAGAAAGAGCCTATTCTATCATACTCACGGATTAAATTTGTATTACTTCTTATTAAAGAAGTTTATCCATTTTATAAAATACAAACGTTTGGTAACTTTAGATGCACCATAAAGAGAACGCTGAACGTAAAGTATTCCCGAATACTAGTCGAGGTAGTTCTAGGCGAATCGTGCAGAAAGCATTGGATTGGAATGTTGTTCGGATTCGGGATTCTATTTACTTCGCAGGCAATACACTTAAAATTATAGGGTCAAATATTTCGAAATGCTGTAGTGGGAAGCGAAATACTGCTGGTGGATGGAGTTGGATGTATTATGAAGATTGTATAGAACAAGTTCCCAATAAAGAATGGAAAGAGATAGAGCTTAATTCACGAAAATTCAGAGTTTCATCTTTTAGTATGGTTCAGTTAGCCAGTGGTGTGATCACCCAAGGATCACTGCACTCAGGATATCTCATGGTTAATGGACACCATGTTCATCGTTTGGTGGCGTTAGCATTTTGTCTGAGAGAAGAAAGCAAAGAATTTGTGAATCATATTGATGGTAATTCTACTAACAATAAATCGTTCAATCTTGAATGGTGTACACCGAAAGTCAATAAAACGAGGTAATAATATTGATAGCAGCGGCAAATTTCTTTTCAAGTATTTCTTGTTACAAAATAGATTAAGTATATCTTGCTACAAATTGATTTTTTAATTCAAAATCTGGTAAATTAACTTTTTGATAACTCTTTTGCCTCAGTCGCTAAAACAGTAATTAGCACTACACGAGCCGTTATCAAATCTTGTTGGGACATTACTGAATTAATGAATTATGTGTAAAACTAAAGAATAAACGAAATATATGTGTTTTGAATTACCGTTGTTTGTTTTGAAATCCAAATTAAATTGTCATTTAAATTCTGATAGCATAACTTTGTTAATATTAGGTTTCAAAGATTGATTATTCTATCAGAATGTTTTAAGCTTTATTGCATTAGAAATCCTATCCTAACTTATGTATTTCCATGTTATACCACAAAATGGGTATTTCTCAGTACATCAAAAGATTACATGTATATGCTTATTCTGTTCAAGAAAACATACACATCTACTTCTTCAGACTTGATATTTTCAAATTATCAATAATCAGTTATATACTGTTATACAATAAAAATAGACAAGAAACAACAAAACCATTTAAAATACACGAAACTGAAATATTGAAAACATGTTGCCATTTTCTCATTAAATGTATTAGTTAGATTAGAAATTAGTAATAAATCGGAGCCAAAGAACAGGGATGTACTTCAATAGTCTAGGGGCTGTGTAATCTCTCCCTTGCAATTCTGCAATTTATTTTTATTAATAAATAAATTCGATTTTAACATTATAATAAAAATCGATACACATAACATTATAATAAAAATCGATACACATAACGGAAATGAAAAAATAACAGATAAAAGGGATGGTTCTGCCTTATTTTTTGCACGTTGTCTATTATGCTAAAAAAAATATACACATTTCTTGCTCATTTTCACCACATTATTTCACCCTCATTAGATGATTGATCAGAATCTCGATATTGGTTAGTGTTAGATGGTATGGTGCATAAAATCTAAAGTCATCAAACGTTTGTATAAACTTCTTTACTAAGAAGTAAATACAAAATTTAATCCGTGAATATGATAGAATAGCGATAGGCTCTTTCTGAGCATATTCACGGATTAAATTTTTTATTTACTTCTTAGTAAAGAAGCTTATACATTTTATAAAATACAAACGTTTGATGACTTTAAATTGCTAGCGATTTATCATTTTTCTCCTAAACTTGCTTTCTTACTGTTTTTCTCAGTGAACGATTTTACACTAACGATGTTACGAGTGAATCTGTAGATTGTTGCGTTGACAGTTCCAGCTGATGTGAAAATACAGCCAGCTGCTATTAAACTGAATAAGATATTTATGTATAAATATAAAATACGCAATAAATATTACTCCATAAAAGGTAAAGTTATTCCAGAAATCAAATATCGTTCTATGAAATAAATATTTAATTTAATTTAAATATTGTTAAAAAACATTATACTCAAAATATGTATATAGCTCCAAAAGAAACACCAAAACAATATAAACAACCAAATAATAAATAAATTGTTTTCCCATCTTTTGCAATATCTTTCTTGTCTCTTCAATAATAATTTGTTGCCATTGATAAATAAACATACATCAATCCATAAAAGAAGATTATTATTATAATACAAGAACTGTAATGATATTATTACCGTCAGTGAACAAACTTCTCTGATTACAGCTTTTCAGGAATAAATGGCAAAAGGTGAGTCATGAATATTGCTAATGCCAGATAAATATATTTACAATGTTGCTAAGAAAGACAACTGTTCGTTAATATATGTTTTTGGTGGATTAATTGTGAGTGCAAATACAAAATGAATATTTTACATTTTAATATTTTTAATTAATTTTGAATATATAATGAATAGCTGTACAATGAAAGTAATTGGAATCGAGTAAACAACTTTTATCAAATTGATGTAACATCCTATCCAATTTCCATTTCGCCTGTTACATTCAGAGGTACTTTACCAGACATACGCATCAGTTTAAGTTCGATTTTTGATGACAAAGGAAAAACTTTATATCTGGAGTGGAAAAACTCCTTTTGCAACAGATCAAACCATGTACATATTTGACACATTTGACGCAATATGGAGCCGAACGTCTTATGTTCCTGTACAAAGATATTTTTATTCTGTGACTTTTATGGATGGAAAAATTTACTATATTGGTGGCGTTTTTGGAAATGTCGATATACGCGAGGTATTGCATGCATTTATTATATTTTTTTTGATAAAAAAATGTTATATTTAATTTTTCTTTAAAGATTTTGATATATGATACTCTCAATACAAATAATCCATGGACTATAAGAGTGAGTTTTGTGAATAAACTATTTGTAATTTTTTGAGTACTAATTAACTATTAAATTACAAGAAAGCGACAACTAATGGATATATAAATAACCATTATCTCCACTCGGCCGTTCTAGGTAAGAAAGTATTTAGCAACAATAAATGTTTAAACTATTACATAAGCTTATACGAATAACTCTTATAAATCATAGCTTCGACAATCAAAGCGTAATTCTATATGGTGATTCATTATCGAATAATTCAGGCATTGTGCCTGAATTATTTGATTACTTTAGACTTGCGAACATTTGAGTTTTCAGAGCTTGTGACTAAAAACAAGCCTAACATTAATGATGTGTCGTCGTTTCCTAGACTGTCATTTATAGTAATTTTATGGTTGTATGTCTAGGTAAGTATTTTATTAAATTACATATAATTAAAAGCTAAATAATAAACAACTATTAATTTTACTTTTAAAAATTTAAGGAGCTTTTTTGACTAGAAATCCTATTAAAGTTATCAAGATCTTGGATTTAAAAGATTATTCATGGATTGATAAATTTGTCACAACTCCAAGCCCATCATCACAAAACTCAAGTTCTGCAACATTACCTACCGCTACATCAAGTTCTACATCATCACCTGATAATAATAAGCAAAAAAAAACTATAATAATTATTTCCATAGTCAGCTCAATTGTCATAGTTTTACTTGGAAGTTTTATAGTATTTTTATTTCGCAATCGAAGAGCCACAAAAATGACTACTAATACTGGATTTCCTACTCAAGTTAATCCTGCAATACATAGCAACTTGGCCGAGATTAATAATCAAAATATCATGATTTCGCAAGTTCCGAATTATGTTCAAAATCAATTTCCTAATAGAGATAGCTATGCTTCTTCTCTAGCTTTTAAGCCTAATTTACAATAACCTTGAATTTATATTATTTAATACAATATCATACTGTATATTTATATTATCTATAAAAAAATTCACGTATCAACAATGCTGCAGATTTTCCAAAATGGCAGATTTACAGCAAAATATATACGTAACAGCAAAATTCGCATCCCAGTTATCAACAATACTGCTGTAAATTTTTTTTAGCAAAATAGCAGTAAATCCCTATCCTGAATATCAATTGTGTGCTTATTTTTGCAGTATAATATTGTAAATTTTCTTGACAAGCTGATAAAAATAATAGGCTTCTCTTTTTGGTATATAACATGAAACTATAATATTTTCTGCATTTTTTCTTTGAAATACAGCATTTGTTATTATTAAATAGTATCTTTTCATTATATTTTAGCATTTTCTCATTATTTTTAGCATTTTTATTATTCTTCAGTATATTTTCATCAGTTTTCACTTTGTTTTATATTAATTTCATTTATAAATATTGTTAAAGTATTTATTATAAATATTTTACTAATAGTCAAAGTAATATTAAAAGTAATAAATATTATAATACAAAAAAATGTATAAAAAACAGTCTATGAGCTATAAATAAAAAAATTAAAATTGTATATAATTCTTCTCCAAAACAAAATTAAACTTGAATTCTTGCATACAATTATTCTTTCATAAAAAAATATTATTTTTTATAAAATTATAAAATTATATTATTATTAAGAAACTATTTTTGTATAGTTGTTATTATTATTTTTAAGAATTTAAACTAAGACTTGTATTTAAAAAAAGTAATAATTGTTATTAATATTTTTAAGATAAAACTTTTATTTATAAAAAACAACAGTTAAAAAATTCTCTTAAATTACTATCTGAAATATATAATCTCTCTCTCAAATTCATATAATTAACAATATCTATAGATATTAATACAGACTTTAAATATTAAAAGAAATAACTATTTAATAAGTCTTTCAATTTGCTAAAACTAAATATAATTACAATAATATTACAATATAAAATTATATAGTATTTATCAAATTATCAATTGTTTCAATATCATAATTTTCTATGTGATTTATAAAATAAATATTTATTTTTATATAATTGAGTAAAATGTGTGAAAATAAATAAAAGTTGCTCAAAATTCTATAATTTAAATTAACTATCTAATTATATATTGTAAGTTAAAAAGTCAGAATAAACTAAAAGTATATATATTTATCAGAAATAACATCTTTAATATTAATAATGACTTCTTGAGTATCACACTATTTATTCTCAGTTATTTTTCTTTTACAATTTAATAATAGTTCACCATAAATCCAATACTTTGCAACTAATTAGAAATCAATAGATTTATTATTAATCAAACAAATATTTTTTTTGCTTTATTTTTTTTATAAATTAGTATAAGTGTCAATATAATAATAAGGTGACTTATTATGATAAAAAAACAAATAGCAATCATGCTATTAATGTGTAGTGATATTAATCAAGAATCATTTTTCTATATTACTCACTTGCTTCAATTAAAGTTGGTATTTTTATATCATTTTATTTAAAAAAAACTTTTTAACTATATAATACATCTGTCCTAAAAATAATACATAAATAATGATAATAATAGAATAATAAGATAACTCATTGTGCTAAAAAAATAAATAGCAATTGAAAATCACGTGGAAATTGTGAAAGAACGAAAGATTATCAATGAAAAAAGTGTAATTAATAGTTAATGCAAATGCATTTAGCATTAGATAGTATATAATAATTATAATAATGCTGTATTTTCTTTTCTTTATATAACAATACATATGTGTATATGCATTTCTAATTATTTGTGGTCAATCAAGAGACAATGACTTTATTTGTTCTCTCTTTATTCCTGGAATTAATACAAACATCAATTGAAAATTGAAAAAATGAAACGATTTTTGAATGATTATATAATCACGCGCTTAAACGAAATGAAGAAATCTTATCTCGCTCAATTCCTTTTTACAAAACAATAATTCGATTTTATTATTGTATTTTTACATAGTAGAAAAATTTTTTCAATGTTTTGGAGTATAAAAAATACACATGTTTTCAAATTCTCATTATCTCTATCTATCCAATTTTTTGTTTTTATATCTCCCCCCCCCCCCCCCCCCTCGTTATTATTTATTTTTATAATATTTATTTTTATAATATTAATTTTGATATAATAATTAAATGTTATAAATGCAATAATTTCAATAAAAATACTAGTATAAGCTTATATGAATTATGTATATTCTATATAAATACAGATATGACAAATTGATTACTTATAAAAAAATAACTAACTATAAAAGAAATTATAATACTTGTAGCAAAATATATATTTAATATGACAAAATTTCATGAAAAAATATATTTATATCAATAACAATAGAAGATGGAAAAATAATATGCTATTGTATTTTAGCTATTCTTTTTAATAGTTTGACAATTATAATAAATCTCTTAAAAGCTTTGATGAAAGATTAAAAGACACATAAATTTTAAAAATTGTGTTTTTTAAAAAACTATTACTGATTGTATTACTTTTTATATATCAAGAATTAATACAGTTCTCCGGGCAGTAATGGCTGGCGGTTTTTTATTATAATTTTTTTTACATAATAATTTAATTTAAATTTATCCTTATAATATAAGTAAGACTTTATATCCTAGAAATATTAATATTTAATATAATTTTTTTCTATTTTTTTAATGTTAATGTAATAATTTATTTATTAAAAAATTTCCAAAGATAAAATGGTTTACTTTTTTAAATATTTTAAGAAATAATTAATATTTTATGCTGATTTTTGGAATTAACTAAATATAGATCGGTGAAACAATTTTTTAATGGGCAAAAAACAGATTTATTAATGTAGTTTTCGAATTATTGAACTTTGTTTAGTGGCGACCCCTAACCGAACTGTTTGTAAAAAAAAACGTTTAATATCTCAAAAACGTTATTAAGAAACTGGTTTTAGAATATTATAAAAAGGTGTTCAGTCGATCGACTTACAGTTACCATAAAAATTTCAGAAATGTACGTAGACATTTCTGTGATTTTTAAACGTCAATCAGCCACTGTAACGGTAAATGCAGATATCTTGTGATGTAGTTTATGCTAATTTAACACAAGGAATCAAGAAATCGTAACTTCTTAAAAATTTTATTTATCATTCTAAAAACTCTTTTGCAATAGAAAATTCAAGAAATTCTAGATAATCTTTATACTATGAAAAAATTACAATTTGATATAAATAAAGCATATTATATTTTAGATTATTTGTATTTATTTTTTTTAAAAAGATAATGGCGATATTGTCGGACCTAAACCGGCGTCTGATGCATCTGTGTATAAGTAAAATTTCCTAGTAAAATCCGGGTAGATTAGAATCGGAACTGTGGTAAGTCGTCTTTTTAATTCCCTAAAGGCTCGTTCCTGATCCATCGTCCACACATAAGTAACGTTATTTTTTAGCAACTTGAAGAGGGGTGCAGCGACTTGGGAAAATCCCTGGATAAATTTTCGGTAATATCCTGCTAATCACAGGAACGATCGAAGTTGTTTAACCGTGCGCGGTTGTGTGAAGTTCTGGACTTTTTCGACGGTGGAAGGATCTGGAGAAATCCCGTCCTGGTTTACTACATGTCCCAAGAAAGGCAATTCGCTTCGAACGAAGTAACATTTGTCGCGGTTGAGCTTTAATTTGGCGGAACTTTCGAATATTAGTCGTAAGTGTTTCAAATGTTCATCAAAGGTCGGTGAGTAAACATTAATATCATCTATGTATACCATAGCGCACTTCCATCGGTAACTCCCGAGTAAGGTATCCATTGTCCGTTGGAAAGTCGCTGGATCATTACATAGTCCGAACGGCATTACATTGAATTCGTAAAGCCCTTCTTTGGTTATAAACGCGGTTTTCGGTTTACTAGCTTCGTCCATCGGGATCTGCCAGTATCCGGAGGACAAGTCCATTGACGAGAACCACCAAGGTTGTCGAGCATCTCGTCGATCCGCGGTAACGGGTATACATCTTTTCTTGTAACTCTGTTTAACTTCCGATAGTCGATACAAAAGCGTTTCTTCTTATTCTTTTTTAGGACGATTACTACTGGAGACGACCATGCACTGTTCGATGGTCTAATGATTCCCGCCTCCAACGTTCTGCCTATTTCTTCCCGAATGAATTCTTGGTCTGGTATCGTCGCCCGGTACATTCTTTGATGAATTGGTACGGCATCGACAGTTTCGATACTATGGTAAGTTGTATTTGTTGTTCAAGTTGCGTAAGTTCGTCTTCAAAAATGTCATTATATTCTTCGAGTAATGAATCTAATCGTTGTAGTTGCGTTTGTGTCAGGACTCGCTGGGGTATTGGGGGTCTTTCCTCTTCCAAACTTTGGAAGCACGCTTCCGCTGTATTTTCATTAGTGGATCCAAATCCCCGGGTTCCCCTACTAGTTTCGCCTAATTCTTTTCTCGTGTTTACAGGAATCATTCCTTCAACATCTGCCAACCGGAGGAATACCGCCTGGCGATCCTATCGTTTGGTTTAATCTTGTAATCCTGGTCGCCAACATTGTTATAATTACACCGATATTCCCGACATATCCCGCGTCAATCGTCCCACCTCTGACTTCGATTCCTTTCTTTGCAAGCGAGGATCTCGTCACCAGTTGACAAACGACTCCCTCTGGTACCTCAAATGCCACATATAAGTCGATCACAATGGTCTGACGTGGTTCGACTATGATTTCCGCATGTCCTGGGTAATAGAGATCGAAGCCGGCATCATTTCTATGGGCGCGGGTAGGCTCCCGTCCTTTTCCTTGATTATTATATATTTTAATCCAATAGTTCATCGCTTTCTCTTTTCCTTTCCCTTTTGTAGGTCCTTCTGGTGATTCTTCAGGTATGGGCTGTAGGCAGTCGTTACAATACTCCAAGTCGCAAGGTATATAACATAATTTCACGTTAATATATTCTAATTGGACTAATTGGAGTCTCTTCTGGTGCGATTTGTTGGTAGATTGACTGAAAGATTTCCACAGCCGACGCTTTCTCGTTTCCATAATAATCGATCTCCAGTCCAACTTCTATATCGTCCTCTCGGATATATCGAGATAGTATGGCCTTCCCGATTTCATCGCATTGATTATATACTTCCAACAGGAGCCCTCGTTCGCGAAGTTTCCTAATGGTCCCGCCGTTTCGTCTCCAACCTCCCCGATTGAAACTAAAGACGCATTGGTGCAGGTAGTCACAGAAGTATTTCTTCTCGTATGAACCGATGATAAACATTTCCCGGGCTTCCATCCGCTCTTCGCATACTTCACAAGCTGGTAAGTTCAATTTTTTTTCTCTGATGCATTCGCCACAGGCTATTGCTTGACGATTTCCTGTTAGGCAATAAGCTCTCATGTAATATTCATCAACATACAGGTGGCATTGTTTGCACTGTTGGATTTGACTCTGGGCGAATGTGCTATTTAGCCTCCTCGCGGTTCTGGAATCTTGCGGTCGTTCGGCCGTCCAGGAATATTTCTCGTTCGACCTCGGCGGCCCAGTCCTCATCGGTCTTGCATTGGATGCGGTATGGAATATGCCGTTCCATTGCCATCCAATCCGCTAGATCGTCCCTACATCGTTCGCATTGGTGGTCCAAGCTTCGCAACTTTTTTTCACACCAACACACCTTGCGTGGGCCTCTCCAATCCAAAGCCCATGGTCGGTCTTCTGGTCGCTCTCGTTGAAACTTCTTTGTCAGTTCATTATAGTCGTTCCAGGTGTACTTTCGCCATTGTACTTTCATCCCTTCTTTATAAGCTTGTACTTCTTTAATCTTCCTCGTTGCCCCAGCTACTCGTGGTGGTACGCCTCCGAAGTTGTTGTTACCGATATCTCGTGGTGTCGTTTTGACTGGAGTCCATCTTTCCTCAAGGATCACCTCGATGCTTTCGTCGGAATTCTACCCTATTATGTTTCGGTTTAATCGTATTCGTCTCATCCCGACTTTTTGTCCACATCAGGTACGTCCTTTTGTTCAATTCTTGTCCCTCGTATTCTTCGCTTGATGACTCTTCCTCACTAGATTCTTCTTCCGATTCGTCGCTCTGCACGTCCTCTATATTATGGATGAATTTTACGGGAACTTCGCCCTTCTGGCCGTCTCATTCGAACGTCATTACACCTTTTCGTAGATTGATATTAGCGTTCGCCTTCCCAAGCCAGTCCATCCCGACCAGCACGCCAAAAGTCTTTGCTTCCGTCACATCCACATTGGCTGGAATTACGATTCCGTCCACGGTGATGGGGAAATCGTCGATAGCTCCTAAAGGCTGCTTAGATTCGCCGTTAATATTGTTCATTCAAACGTTCGACGGTCGCTGAATCCTAATATTATTCTTTTTCAGAAATCTTGGGTCACTACGCATCCCGAGGCGCCAGTATCGATGATCAAGTCGATGGGGGTCTTTCCAATGTATGCCTCACACCAGGCTGACGTTGTCCTAACTTTTTGTAGTGTCATCCCCGCCCTCCGCATCGGTTTCTTTATTATCTGACGTCGCATTCCTTTCGACATCTTGATTCTCTGGGCAGGCGACGTTTCGATCAGCTGGGCGATGGTGATATTGGCCTTCATCGCAGCCAAGTCTTCGACGATGTCGTAGGGTGTGGCTTTAGCTGCGAGGATAGGTAACTCAACTTTCCTTTTCTTTTTCGCGGTTTCTTCTTCTCGGACGTGTTCTCCTCAGGAATCTTCGTCGATGGGCCCACTTCAGTCATTCCTTCGTCATGGTCCATTCCTCCGTCCTCGTCATCCACGATCGGATTTCCCGCTTTATCTCCGGTTTTCGTCTGACGTCTTCTCGTGTTGTGCTGTTTGATGTATGGTTCATGTCGAACCGCGCCATTTTGCTTCTTCTCGCTAGCCAGATATTCGTGAGTTGCGAGTAGGGCGTTGTTACTATTTGTGTTTTGATTTCCAACCATTGCTTGTAGGTTTTCTGTTAATGACTGTAATTGAGCGAAGAGGACGTTGTTTCCATTGTTATTTATATTCCCATTATTGTTCGTCATACTAATGTCGATCGGCGGGCTATCCATATTGGGCGAACATTGTTTTGTGTGGCGGAGTTCGCATTATTTCGGTTCAGCTGACTTTGTTACGGTAATTGTTGTTTTGTCGTGGCCTCTCGCAATTGGTACTGATATGTCCTTGCTCCCCGCAATTGTAACATACTATACTTCGACTAGGATTAGTCGATTCCACTTTCGATTACGGTTATCATCATTGCTCTGGTACGTTTTGGTTGTTCCCATAATTTCGATCCTTCGAGTTAACGCCTGCAATGCGGCAGCAATGTCATCGTTAGTGTGGGACAAACTCGTTTGAAGTCGATGGTAATTGTGAGTTGGGTCTTCGGAGTCGGCTTTTTCGACGTTTCGGGCGACTTCAATCATGTTTGTTAGCATTCCATCGGCCGTTACCTGTACCCACTTTCTTATTTCCGGCTGAAGGCCTCTTCGGTATGTTCGAGTGCGGTATTCGTCGGGGTATTGGCTTTCCTTAGGAGTTCGATGAACTTGTCGGTGTACGCATCAACAGTCACGGTTTGCCGCAACGTCTCCAATTCGTCCTGCCACTGGCGATCTGTTTCTGCGTTCGAAACTTCCGGATTAATTTATGGGTGAAATCATGTTCAACATGGTAATCGTTTTCCCAATCGGTTAACTCAGTATTATTGTCTCTTGCTCGTTCGTCGTACCACATAGCCGCAGGTCTTAGGTATCCCCTGACCACCTGGATTCTGCGTTGGATGGTGATCGCGTTGGCTCGCGCCGCGACCTCAAATTCTTTCAACCATTCGACCGGATCTTGATCGTCGCCTCGGAATTTTCGAATGGGTATGATGATTTTCTCCACCGGTCGGTTGTTCTGGTTCGTGAGGGCTTGGGACCGCATTGAGCACGTTGTTCATGTTCACGTTTTCGTTTCCGTCATCCACCATTTCGTCGTCTCCTAATTTCTGATCTTTATTTTTGTTGTTGCTAGGGTTTTCTTCTCTTCGAAGATGATTGTTCGTGACTGCTACTCGTTTCCGTATCCGATTCCGTTTCTGTTAGCAGCCTGTCGGAATACTGGGGAGAAGTCGAAACGGTACTTTCCTTACGGGTTGAATTATTTATCCACAGAGGGGCACCAAAATGTTGCGTTCCTTCTAATATTTACCGAAAGGGCTTATTCTGCGATGGTTTGAGGGCACCAGATTATTGCAGTTATTGCAATAACCAATCGATTCAAGGAACTTTCTGCAACGGGGTGGGAGTTAAACTG
>CAJVPL010000784.1:0-20186 GCA_910591945.1 Ambispora gerdemannii | reverse complement strand
GAAATTTCCGAAAATACGCAATGCTATTGGTTATTTTTGTTATTACCAAATCGGGTGGGGTGTACATAGATGCATCCTAAACTTGGATACTACCGATACATGTACATGTATTGATAATCCTGCATTACCGTTATAGGAATTCCATACATGAATTTCGTATGTGTTCATACGTATCGAGGTTGATCAAAAAAGTTGGTTTCTTCCAAAAATTATAAATTCATATTTCTCATAATAAACTTCATTATTACATAGGCTTAATACATTTTGAAAAGAAATAATAACATGTGTTCTATTCTACAAATCAATTTTCTTTGAATAGATTATCATCGCAATATCAAAATACATCTTATTCTCAAGTACAGAGACCTCCCAGAATATTGTGGACACTTTTTAAAATACAATAACGCAAAACCAATAAAAAAGCAAGATTTATGATTCTAAGCTAATAGAATCATTGAAACATATTGTACATTATATCAAAATTGCAAGTGATTTCGATAACTAGTTCAAAATATATATAAAATATAAAAAATAAAATTTAGTATCAAACTGAAAATTTACGTGAAAAAAATATTCTATTTTATAAATATGCAAATATCTTCATACCCAGTAAACCAAATTGAATAATTTTATATCATCAGATTCACCAAGTCAAGGTGCATCTAATAATATCAAAATCATATAATTTGGATAACTAGATGCAGAGATATAATGTCTCAAAAATATCATACAAAAATCAGAGTAAAAAAATATTTTAAAGAAAATTATTTTTGCAAATATTTCTGCATCCAGTAGAGCCAATTGGATGATTTTGATATCACTAAATTTACATAAACAAGACAAACCTGAATTGAATGTGAAGATATTCACAAAAAACTATTTTCTTCAAAAAATTTATCCCAGTTTGGTACATTATCTTTAAGACATGATATCTCCATATCTAGTAATCCAAATTGAATGATTTTGATATCATTAGATATGTCTTAACTTGGAGAAATTGTAGATAAAATTTTATTTAATTTGATTTCTAGATGTGAAGTTATTTGTATCTTTGTAGAATTTTTTTTGCTTAAATTTTCAGTTTGATACTAAATTTTATTTTTTATATTTATATATATATTTTTGAACTAGATATTGAAATCACTTGCAATTTTGATATAATGTACAATATGTTTCAATAATTCTATTAGTTTAGAATTATAAATCTTGCTTTTTTATTGGTTTTTGCATTATTATATTTTAAAAAGTGTTCACAATATTCTGGAAGGTCTCTGTATATAATATTGTGCAAACAAAGTTTAAATATTTTGTTAATTACTAGAAATACTTGATTAAACCATATATATTGTAAAATCTAAAGTCATCATATGTTTGTATTTTATAAAATCTTTACTAAGAAGTAAATACAAATTTAATCCGTGAATATGATCGAATAGATCTTTTCACGGATTAAATTTTGTATTTACTTCTTAGTAAAGATTTTATAAAATACAAACATATGATGACTTTAGATTTTATGCACCATATCAAATTTGCTCGCTAATTAATTTTAAGCTATCATTAAAGCAAATTTATAATTCAACCGTTTTTCATCTGCAACAAAACCAATACAAACTTGTCATTTTTTTCCACTTGCAAAATACAAACCAAATTTGCTCATTTTTGCCAATAAAGAGAAACTTCTTTTTTTTAATTTTCTCAATTTTTTAATCGGCCAAAATTTAACTGATCAGTTTGCTCGAGGAGTCCTGCATAAGCGTAAGAAAATAATGCAGTATTCTGCAAAATCCAATTAAAGTTTGCATGGTTTGATATACTGAATGAATTGAGATTTTGCAAACCAAAATAACCAACGCAAAATTAATGGTGGGGCTTTTCATACAGTGCATACATAGGATTAGAAAACTCATATAACTTGAAAAAATACAGACCTGCAACTCTTGATTTTTGTTGAAGCCCTCACAACTAGCGAACCAAGCTGACAGCAAAATACCGAAGCAACTGAGTTGGAATTTTTTACATCGACTAGCCAGCTCGAGTCAATGAACCTTCTTTAGCATTTATTTATAGAAGTACCCTAGTTATGGCAAAAATGATCTGATCACGTGCTGCTGGTGGTACAAACCAATAAAATGCGTAAATTTTTTATCAGCCCGACAAAACAAATCCGACACAAGAAAATGAAAAAAGCAAATATGTAAAAAATACGAAAAACAGATGCCTAAATTTAGCTTGGTTGACTAAAAAAATGTCGGGAAGGCAATTTTACATACAATCTTGGCTCCGGCCCTAATCCTAATCCTAACCTTTAAATTAACTTTAAAAATAACTTCTATTAGCGTAGAAATTTTCCATACACAAATATCACATAATCCGACCATTTTTTCGCCATGGCTAGGCTACCACTGGAATATAATTTTTAGTCCTGTCCAATCCACTGAAATGCAAAGTACATGTACATGTAGTTATAAGATGCGTAATGAATTTTCTTTATCAATACACGAATATTAAGCAAGAATTAAATATTCTAAAAGCCATTCATATATTATTAATAAATACGCATTAAACTTTATCAGATTGAACTTTAAATATTCCATGTTTTTTTAATTACGTGTAGCTAAATATTTTATTTCACTGATAATGGTTAGTAAAGTTACTATTCTTTTTCTGTATTAGTTACTATAGCAAAAAATTTACAGGAAAAAGAATTATTTTTTAAAATTTACCAAAGTACACTTCAACCCTCTTAACTATAGCTTCTTTATTTCTTGTCGCTTCCCAAAGCGCAACATTCCAATCCTCTTGATCAACCAAATCAATAATAAAGCCATCGAAAGTTTTATAAGCTGCGGGGGTCAAAGTGATCTTGAACCTTTTCTCAGCTAGACGTCGAAATTCCTCTAGGGTGCCGTTTTGAGGGAAAAGTAGCGCACGGCGAGCAACGGGAAATATACAGGTGATTAAGAGCTGTAGATTTATATTATTTTGATATGATAATTATATTGCGATCTAAAATGGGTAAAAAAGTCTTGTACTACGTACATTTTGCCTTTTTTCAATATAACTGTCAATACTATTATCGTAGTCGCTAATTCCAAGTTTTTCAGAGGATAAACCGAGCGTCGCTTGCGACGTACTATTTTCTTTTTTCCATCCGTTAGAAAAACTGTTGCATTCCTGAACATTGTTTCGTGGCATTACTCGCTCAGTATATGACTGCACGCTGTTTCGTGTTTCTTCTGGTTCTATAGGTTTCATGTCTACTTCAGATATGGTTAAAAGAAAAACAAACAATACTAATACAACCGGCAAATTGCAATATATTTTAATTAGCAAATTTTTAATTTATTTGACTCCATTGTCATTATCATTAACCGATACGTAATTGCTACTATTAAAGTAACTTTGCATATAAACTAAAACAAGTTATCATTCAGCTAGTCAAACAGTCTAATGCTAATCTCAATATGTTGGACGTTATCGTTTCTGGTAAGGGATAACGATCTGCAACATCTTTTATTAACAAGATTTATCCGTGCATTATTGCTACATGTAAATATCGAAACTTTATAATTCGCTAAATTACTCTTATATAATTCAAGAGTAAAGCATAATACATGTACAGTCAGCACGGAAAGTAACGGCGGTGATACTGACTGCTGAATTTTTCGCCAGAAAGCGATCGACCTACCTTGTGCAACATTTTTCACATGTTGCACATCATTCTTTATTTGATTTGTAACCGAAATGTAAACAAAAAACGATTTTTATTACCTTTAAAAATGTCTGACAACCCGGTAAATTTCAATCATGAGACCGTAGAGATTTTGGCGAAATGGCTGGCGTAATGCTAGAGAAATTTTCGCAAAAAACTGGTATTCTACTTCGCTTCGTAAAAATGGACAAATTCGTTGTCCTGGTCGTCCAAATAAAGTTTCGCCTGTTATACGCCGCCACATCGGTCAAATTGTAAATTCAAATCATTTCCTTACGGCGGCTGAAATCAAAGCGCGGCTCGAAGAAACACACACAGGATTCGAAATAGCTGTGCAAACTGTCCGTGACGAGCTTTCTAGGCTCGGTTATGTTGCTTCCTTGCCAAAACGCGTTCCTCTTCTTACCCCTCAAGCCAAAGAAGACCGATTTCAATGGGCAGGCAATCATCTTGATTATAACTGGCGCGAGGTTGTATTTTCCGACGAAACAACTCTGCAATTAACCCGAAACACTTGCCTAGCGTGGTCGCGTGAAAAAACTGTTGTACCAATGGTAAAACACCCCGTTTAAACTCCATATGTGGAGAGCGATTTGTGCACGTGGAAAAGTTGGGATGTGCATCTGTACCGGTACCGCGAAATTCTTAATAATCAATGCAAATAAAGTTGTCTGGCAAAATCTATTACTCTATGTTTCATTAATATAGTTTCAGTTTTGACTTTGACAAATTTGTTTGATAGTGATCTGTTCAGTATTGAAAAGCAACTTTATAACAAAGTAAACAAAATATCATGCAATTTTTTTCTTGCCCTATTTCTAAAACAATGAAAAAAAACAACTGGAATATCTTAAGCATATACCATTCTCGACAATTTCATAATTTTTATGATATTACAAATTATGATTGTGATGTATCATAATTTTGTTCAATGATATTCAAATTTAGTATAAAAGTCATGAATATCACTTTCTTTTTGATCAATAATTAAAATAATTATTAATGTTAACAAATTATATTCTTGTATACTTTAACTTTTATTTTTACTTTTATTTCTATACTTTATTTTCTTTTGTATTTTCACTCTCAAATTAATCTCTTATATTTTATCCCTAACAAAAACATTTTTAATTCAAATTTTATTATATTTATCCAATTATTCATATTAATTTTATTTTTCATTTTTACCTTATTTTTATTATCATTTTTATGTTTATATTTAATATTATTCTTTCTTATAATTTATCTTGTATTATTCAATTTTTCTTAAGAATCTTTCTTTTTATTATAACCTTATAATTTTTCTTATCTTTAATCACTAATATTCATATTAATTTTTTTGTATTTTTTTTTCTCTTTTATAATTTTTTATTTATTTTTCAATCTTTGTTCTTTTTTAGTATTTTTTAATATTATCTATAAATATTAATATATTATTAATCATATAAATTACAAAAAAATTATTGTAAATATATAAAAATAGAGTCTTTTATTATTAGAAATTCATGTTTTAATATAATAATAATAACAAAGTTCTTACTTGTAATATTATATTTATAAATATATTATTATTTTTGTAATTATTTTTAAATCTTGACTCCAAGTAATAGATACATCTTCACTTTAAATAAGTTATTGATTTTATTATTTTTTTTTATTTTTTTAGATTATATTAATAAGTTTTGTTATTTTATTTTATTTTATTTTATTTTATTTTATATTAATATAGTTATTTTCTTTATTGATATTAATAAGTATAATTTTATTTTATATTAATATAAATATTTTTTTATTGATAATAATAAGTTCAATTTTATTTTATATTAATATAATTATTTTCTTTATTAATAATTAATAAGTTCAATTTTATTTTATTTTAATAAGTTTTATTATTTTCTTTAATAATTTTATTAATTTATTTTAATTTATTATATTCTGTTACTATTTTTAACTTTAATATTAAATTAGTTTGTATATAAACTATTATAAAAGATTTTTAGAATCTTTAATAAATTTTATTAATTATAAATTATTCAGTCTTTATTTTTTACTATTATATTACTTTATTAATTTATTAATTCTAATAATTTTTAAATTAGTAAGAATTTTCTTGCTTTTAGTAATTATTAATATTTGTTTAATATATATTTTTTATAATTATTTATATATACAGTTAATTATAAATAAGTTTTTTATTATATTTATATATAAATAAAAAAGCAAAGTAAATTGATTATAAAAAATATAACTATAAATAAATATAAATATAGAAAAATTTAATTATATATTATGTATATAAATAAATTATAAAAAAATTCTTTTATATAATATTTCAAAGTTTTAAATAAAATATTTCATATAATTATTATATTTAAATAGATATAATTATTATAAATAATATATAATTATATATATTAAAAAACTTAATATATTATATAGTATTTTTAAAATTATTATTTATTATATTTAAAATCTTTTTTATATATATACTTTTAATATATTATATAATATCATTTATTATATTTATATATTTTAATTTTAGATAAATATCTAATCAAATAAATAAATCAAGTATATAATAATATTATATTCTTTTTAATACTTGATTAAAAAATTTATTTTGTGATGAATAAGTTGGAAATATCAAATTATTATATTTATTATAATAATTAATTTATTAAAAAACTTTTTGCAATAAAAATAAAAGCTAAACTGAATTATTTATAATTAAAAAGATTCTTTAAATATTTTAAAGACTTTTTATAGTAACTTATATGTAAATTAATTTTTTTATAATAAGAGAAAGAAAGAGATATTCAAAAAATAAATAAAATAGTATTATTATTATAACAAGAATTTAATTATTATAATAAAATTCAGTTTGTTTAACAAGTAATTAATTATATTTACAAGTATAACAAAACTTATTGATATAATTCATTTAGAAAAACAAAATTATAAGAAAACAAAGTGATTTAACAGAGCTTAATACAACTTATACAAAGTAAATAAATTTATTCAAAGAAAATTAATAGTTTATTTAGAGTAAAAAATATTTATTACTTGTAATTTTTCACAAAATTTGAAGTTTAATTATAAAATAAAAAAAATAATAATATACAGACAAACATTTCTAAATGCACTCTCTATAAGTGCATACACTCTCTAAATACACAGCATGGCTGGATTCCAGCTCATAAGAGCCCTATATATTTTGTCCTCTATAAATGCACACCCTCTCTAAATGCACGCCCTCTCTAAATGCACGCTTTACTATGGTTCCAAAGAGGGTGCATTTAGGGAGGTTTGTCTGTATTTACAAAAAATATTACTATTATATATAAAAACTTTGTTAATTTTTTTATTTAATTAAAGTATAATTAAAACATATCTTTTTAATAACTTAAAGATATTTTTATATATAATTTTGAATTATTATACTAATTAATTTTTGAATTATTATACTATTTTAATTATTATATTAATTTTTTTAAAATTATTAATTTATATTGATAATTTTTTTTGAAATAATATATTTAATTATTCAAATTATTATTCTCTTTTTGATAATCACTATTATTATATATATTAATTATTATTTATTATTCAAGTAATTATTAAAATAATTATTATTCTCTTAATAATTACTATTATTATATATATTAATATTAAAAAATAATGAGATATTTATAATACAAAAAAAGATAATGTTCATTTGTAATAAAATATTTCTAAAATTGACTTTTAATATAAGACTAACTATAAAAAAATTATTATATATATCATTATAAAAAGATATTTATATAGAATTTAGAAAATAAAATTATGAAATTAGAGAATTTAGTATTACTTTAATAATAGTATTTAAATTATTAATTAATATAATAATTAGTCAGAAATTATAAATATTTTAAGAATAATTTAATAAAAAATTTATTTGAAATATCAAATTATTATTATTTTAATAAATATTTTAAATGAAAAAACTTGATCAAGAAATTACTTTTTTTGATAATTAAATATTATACTAATATTATATAAAATAAGATTTGTTTATAATTATTATAAGTTACCAAAAATATTAGATCAAAATATCAATTATAATTAAATTAGTTTCATTAACAAATAATTATTTAGCCAAAAGAAATTATCAAAATATATATTATATAAAATAACTTATACAAAGACTTGCTAAAGCAAAATTAACTATTTAATCATATATTAATTATATTCAATTATTATAATATAATTAAATAATTTAATCGATTATAATTATATAATAATAATTTTATTATTTATAATTATAAGTACAAGATATTCAAAAAATACTTCAAAAATATATTTTTTTGTAATTTTTCTTTTCTTTATTTATTAAAAATATAAATTATTATATTTGAAAATAATATTTTTATAAATTAAATTGAATTGAATTTTTGTTTGAATTTGAATTTAATTTAAAATTCAAATTGAACTTGAATTAAATTTTGATTTAAATTCAAAAGTTTTTGAATTGAATTTAAATCTGATTTAAGTTTGATTTGAAATTAACATATAATATTATATACTAATTAATAGCTCTGAATTTGAGCTATAAATTCATTTATTAATATATTTATAATGTTTACTTAGAGATAACTAATTATTTTAATTCTTATATTTATTTTATTAATTATATGGTGCGCCTCACCTAGACCCGACAATAAAATAGGGTAACTTTAAAACCTATCAGCACTTTATAAAGAGAAAAACTAAATCAGTAATATTGTTCTTTGAGATAAGCTCTATCAAATTACAGGTCAGATTTTTTAAAAAATTCTTGTATAAAAAGTTATAAGCACTTAAACTTGGTTACTTTTTATATGTTTTGTCAAAAATTAAAACATTATCTTATCACGTGAATTTGATTTTATTGGCTAGCATTAACCTAATTTAGGCTAAAAAATAATGCCAGCCTGAATTATCCTAATTTGTAACACATTAAGTCTGGGGTGTACATTATATAGTAGAAGAGTATATTATATGAAACGCGTCTAAAAATCACGTTTTATAAAAAATGCCGTCACTTACTAAATGACAGAAAGATACACGTCAAAAATCACGCAAAAAGAGCAAATTTTGTACTAGCAAAAGTGATGAAGAAATAGAAGAAGCTTTGGAATTTGAATGGACAAATGTTGACTTGGAAAATTTTGAACAAGTTGGAAAAAAATTGTTAAATGAAGTATTATTATGGGATAAGAATACAAAGATATTTTTGAGTAACTACAATGGCACATCATGGACAACTGCTTGAAGAAAGCAAAAAGTACAAGAAGAAATGAAAGAACATGCAAAACAATACAAAAAGCTGAATTCTTATCTTGTGTCTTCAGGAAAACTTGTGCTGGAGAATGAAGATCTTACATTATCTTCAGAAAAGAAAGTTGAAAATGAAGCACAATCAGATAGTGCACTAGTAATAAAGCAATGGATCAGTGAACTCAATATGATATGCAATTTAACAAAATCAGCAACATCGAATGCCAAAGTATTTACTTACGATTATGTGCGCCTGTTAAGTATTCGAAAATACTTGCAATATTTGTTGGATGGAAAGAAAAAAATGAGTGCAAGTCTTCAAATTGCTCAGGAAATGTGAAATAAAGGAGCATATATGTCATGATGTATAAGAAACTGGAGTGATCATTTTCTCAAAATGGGTAAACTGTCAATACATCAACAAGGCAAACATGCCAAAATCAAGAGTTATCTAGATGATGAAGATTTTACAAAAATATGCAAAAAGTGGTTGCGTCAACAAAAACCAGAAGAACGAAATCCATACCAATTAAAGACATATATTGAGGAAGTTGTTTTTCCAAAAAAAATTGGTTATATTCAAAAGGATACTATTGGAAAAGAAACATGTCACCGATATATGCATCTGTGGGGCTTTAAATATGATGAGTTGAGAAAAGGAGTATTTTATGATGGTCATGAGCGACCGGATGTTGTGAAATATAGAAAAGAATGGTTGAAAAAAATGTTCACATATAAGAAATTAATGAAGGATTTTGACGGTGATGATCTTGATCAGGTTGTAGAGCCAGTTCTTAATTCAAGTGAAAAAGAATATGTTATAGTTACACATAATGAATGCCATTTTTATTCAAATGATGGTTGAAAAACTGTATGGATATTAGATGAGGAAAATGTTCTCCGGCCAAAGCATATAGGAAGATCAATTATGGTATCAGACTTTCTTTGCCCATGCCATGGTTCTTTGCGACTAACTGAAGAAGAAATATAACATTATCCACAAATTCAACATCAGGAAGTGCGTGTCTTAAGATCTGTCCAAGCGAATGGTTACTGGAAGTCAGAACATATGGTAGATCAACTTCACAACTGAACAATACCGATATTTGAAATTTTGCATCCCGGGTGCATTGGCATTTTCTGTTTTGACCAATCAACTAATCATAATGCCATGGCAGAAGATGCGTTGGTAGCATCAAAAATGAATTTGTCATCTGGAGGTCAACAATCACAAATACGTGATGGATGACTCATTACAACAATTGGCCAAACGATTATTCAACAGATGGTTTTTGATGAGAATCACCCAGATACAAAGTTAAGAGATAAGCCAAAAGGAATCAAAAAAATTCTTTTGGAGCGAGGATTGTGAAGGGAAGAGTTGAAATTATCATGTGAAAAGTGTATAAAGCGGGAGGAGGATTCAGAGAGGCGTAATTGCTGTGCAAGAAGAATAATGATGTTGCAGCCTGATTTTGTTGATCAAAAGTCAGTATTGGAGGAGACTATAGAAAAAATGGGTCATATTGTCAAAAAATACCCAAAGTTTCACTATAAGTGTAACTTCATAGAGAGATATTGGGGATATGCCAAGCGGGAAACAAGAAAAAGATGCTGTTATACATATATAGATTTGTTACAAACAGTGCCAGAAGTTCTAAACTCTGTTTCTATAACTGTAATACGTAAGTTTGCCTGCAAATCATGGTGATATATGGATACGTACTATAGAGACTTAGAAGGCAGAGTGGCGAAATGGGCAGTAAAGAAGTTCAAGTCTCACTGACGACTTCCGGATAACATAGAGAAATATATAGAACAAGAATATTAATAAACCACAAATAATGCACTTAGTTATGTTTTCTTGGTCATTCTTTCCCAAACGTAATTAAGTACATGAAAAAAACTTCATAACGGAATGGCTTAAATTTTTTCATCATAAAATCACATGACATATACTGATTTTTATTGGTAGATCGATCGTGAGAAACCTTTCAGAAAAATTGAAACAATATCACATGATTGTTGGATCTAAGTGGGGTGCACCATATTATAATAATTTGTAACTTTATTCAGATCAGATCAGATTCAGATTAGATTTGATCTGAAAATTATAATTAGTATTAATACTGAAAATTACTGAAAATTCACTGAAAGTTTATTGAAAGTAAATTAATATTGATTGAAAAAAGACTTTAGTCTTTATAAAATCTATTAAAAGTAAAAACTTATTATTAATTTGTTATTATTATACTATATTATATAATTAACTCTTATTGAAATATTCCAATACCTAGTTTTTAATTAATAAGTTTTATTTTATTAAGAAACTTGTATTTTGAATCTAAGTAAAGTTTTTCAGATATAATTGTATATATATAAAGTACCTTATTTCAAATTATAACTCCTATTTCTGGCTATAATTTTACTTAAATTTATGTTTTGTTTTCTATTGAGAATTAAACTTTAATTTGTAATTAAGAGTAGTGCTCCAATCAGATTGTGTCAAATCCGTAATATGACCTGAAATGCACACTTTAGGTTGGTGTCAAGCCCAATCCAAACTATTTCAGATCAGGCTAAATTATTATTTTTCATTCAATATTGTTTCGAAATGAATGGAAATATGTTATTTTAGTTATGTCTATATAAAGTTCTATTTCTTAATAATAAACATACAATATAATTGTTGTGTTCCAGATTGACAAATGATATACATGTAATACCAAATCAAAATTTGTGTTAGATTATAACACTAATCTAGTTCTAGATTTAAATTTCATAATCCTATTTGGGACACAACATAGTTATAAGGAAAGTTGTAGCTTTGGTTTCTGACTACAATCAGTATATAACATATATAATCAACTCTTTCTATTGTCAACATGATGGAACCAGGCATTTTTGTTGATATAAGAGTTAATAACTCAAAGGTTAGAGTTAATATCAATACATTAGTAAAGTGAAATTTTTTCTGCAATAAATGTTGATAATAAAGAGGTATTGATATTAAAGAGATTGGTAATAGAGAGGGTTGACTGTATACCGAAAATTGAACTCGAACTAAAGTTCAAGTTCGAGTTTGAACTCAAATTGTCAGGTTTGAGTTTGAGTTCGGTTTGATTTCGAACCAAAATGAACTTTGGAATCCTATTTCAAATGTAATGACAGCTGATTGTCATTGTGTGTTTCTTTTATTTTGAATGGTTTAATTGTACTGATGGTATTAGTTGCTGCTTTTACTTCATAAATTATCAATGCAGTACATACGTACGTAGTTTGATTTATTGATCATCACATTACCATTTCTTTTAACGAAGAGCAGCGCACTTTTTTGATGTTGTCTTGATTTGTTGTAGTGTTTCATGTGGATTATTAAAATCGAAATCTGTCAAAGAAAAAAGAAATCAATTAAAACTAAGCTTAAATGTAAATTTACCTTCATTCGGGATATACAAACTAACACTTTTAAAACCTAAATATTCGATATAAAAAAGGACCAGCATCACAGGAATTAGAATTGATTTTATAGTAAAGATTCGACTGGTGTAAACTGCATTTGGGTGGATTTTTTGTTTTATATTTATGCTTAGTTGCGATTTTATCTCCTCATCAAATTCTTCTAATCTTTGTTTTTCTAGTTCAAGATACTCAATAATTTCTTCTTCTGTTTTATAATATTCTAAAGAGCTGTAGCACTGATAGTGCAAAGGATTCAGTATGCTGTGTGCTGGATAGCGGATAGAATCAATAAAGCCGCAAACTTTCATAGCAGTTGGTCGAATTTCTGGAATAAGATCCAAACATTTTTCAATAATACATTTGCAACATCCGGGAGCATTATTTGATACCTTAGGTCGTATCCTCTATAAATGTCTAATACGAGATTCCTATCATGACTCCGCTCACCTGGTACATAACCATCCGAAACTATAATTATCTGTCGTTTGAGTTTATGTTTTCCATTTAGCACCTCTGGACTAATATAAGCAAGTACTCTATAAATTTATCTATTAATTTTTAAATTAACTGGGACGGTAAGTCCAAATCAGCAATTCGAGCAAAAATACGATTCAAAAATATATTTACAGTGTGAAAGTCACGGTGCACAAATCCCACTTGGTGAATTCTACGCGGATTATCGAAAATATTCTAATTATTTGTTCCAATTCAATTCTTTATCGTTATACGTACTTAGGAATGTATTGCGAAGGTCACAATTTGATTGGTCAGGACACTTGTCCCAACCAATCAAATTGCTGGATTTACGTCCAAGCGACAACACTGAGTAACGGTAACGGTAACGGTAACAAATATTAACGTTAATACGTACGTATTATCGTTACAATAAACATGTGCATTGTAAAAATCGAACTTTTAACAAAGGGACTACGAGTCGACGCCAAGAACGATTATGCCACGTAAAATATACGTAAGTAGATATTTAGAAGTTTGACAAAAAATAATTCAACTTAATCACAGACAAATCATCACTAAGTGAAACATAAAAATTTACAGCAGTCGAGTAAGAATTTGAGCTGTAATTATTTTCCTTTATTATAATTATTAGTTCGCTTTAAATTTAATATAAAGTATGAATTTTTGTTAACGTTGAAAATAAATTTCAAATTCAAATTAATCATAAAGTTTTAAAAATATTTTAGTTCCGATCTCTTACCAATAACTTCAACCGTTAAAGAACCACATTTTTCGGCTATGGTGCTCATCTTTAATGGGATTTTGGTCAGTAAACATTACGTATTTATCAGTGAAGATTCAGCATGTTATTTCCATTTTTCAATTCTTTCTATTTTGTGCAATCCTCTAGCAAAATCTAATCGGTATTTCTTACCAAAAAGTTTGTAAACAGGATTTTTTAAAATGTAAATTAGTCTGCCTTTAATATGTTCTATGTCAACTGCACTTTACAAGAAATGACATTTGCTTTTAACGTTGAATATTTGTCTACAAAATCCTAAACTAAAATATATTTATATTTGTTAATGGGTATTTACAATATGAAATACTTTTCTCTTTCTATATTTTTTGTTAAGCAATTTAGACAAAAGGCAATCTCACCTAAAAATTCATATTCCTCTTTGTCCACTGTAATAATTTTTTTAATACTTGTCTGTAGCGGCCAGTAAAGATTTGGAAATTTCATTTATGTACTTGCCGCCAAACCTGAAGCAAAAAAGATACAAAACAAAAAAACTTGATAAACCGGAGGATCCCGTCCATTGAAACCAACATTCTTTCTTAATCAAGAAATCTGATTTATAAAGTGGAGTTTTCTTTTTGATACAAGTTGTCTTTTAAATCATCATAATGACTACTTTACAATGATGAGGTGATATCTGTTTGGTACACAAATGGAAGGAACGAGTCTTTTTTGAGTAACGGAACAATTGTGAATTGGAATTTAGCCTATACAGTATACATGTATAACTATGTACATGTACATTTACTTGATAGGTAAATTAGAAATTAAAGTTACGCACATTTGTGTAATTTTTGCATTTTAGAAGAAATTGTTTGATATGTGTAAGTATGACTACGAGCCAGCCACTTGAATTAGAAAAAGAATTAAAAATGAAGAAACAATGGGTAATAACTGATTCACAACTGCGCCGCTGATTCAATTATAAAATACTGTATAAGTAGGGTGAGTCAAAAAAATCTAATCTTACTGATTTTCTTCGCTTCCATTCATTCATTCAATCTTATATACTGTAAACTCGCTAATCCACATCCGCCTACAAAGTACATTCAAGCACTTTTCGTCATGAAACATCTTACGTTGATACTTTTTTTCACCATTGTAACCTTCAACAGTTTCGCTTTTGCTACGACGCCCTTAAAATGGAAAAGAGGGGAGGTACCTCTTCTTGCGAATAGAATTGACCAAGCATTCCCCAACAATAGCAGCCACAGTTCTTTGAAAGCAAGGGCTCCAACTTGCTCAATAGCCGGATATCACCTATGCCCAGACAGTTCGGGATGTTGTAGCAGCGACGAAACTTGCATACCAGACGGATCTAGTTACACTTGTAGCGGTAGCTGTAACGCCAGTTCTGTATATTGCGGAAACGGGTATTGCTGTAGGGCGGGCCAAGTTTGCAGCGGCGTTGGATTTTGTAAATTAGCATCATCATCATCCTCAGTGATACTAGTATCATCATCAATAAAGACATCAGTGGCATCAACAGTGACAGCAACAGGAACATTGCCATTATCACCATCAACAAAGACATCATATTCATCATTGGCAATAACGACAACGGCAAGAACGACCACTTCGAATGGATTATCTCTCCCAACAATCCCATCAGGATTTATCAGCGGCCCAGCCATAGCAAACAGCCCAGCCATGTCAATAACAATAATCCTGGTTGTTCTAGTTTCTCTAAATTTAATATAATATTTATATTTCAAAATTTGTATATTTACGCAAATGTCATATTATACTACTATTCTTAAATCAACAATATTATCATTAAACATATAACACATTTTTATCGAATCTACGTTTGTTGGTTCGAGTCACTTTTACTAATATCTTAATTCATGTTTTTATTAAATAGATCCGTAAAAGTTTGTTTTATTAGTGATTGAATCTGTGACTTCCATTATCCGACCCAACTTTTTAATAGCCTATCCGACCATCTAGCCATTTTTCAATAAGCTATCCGTTCGGATGTTGGGTTGATAGATTGAAACACTGTGTTTATAACGTTCGATGATATAGTTATGAATAACTGTGCACGAAGAGAATTCTTATATCTGTTCAAGGCAGATGAATAAGTTTATCGTTTCAACATTTATAGAGCGTTAATCTTTGAATTTGTTGCCAATTCTTTCATGTTAAATCATTGTCCGAAAAAGTTTTTAAGCTTGGCAATAAAAATTGCATCAGTTGCAACGGCCAAGATGTTCGCCTTGATTTTTAATTGATTTAACGAATTTTTACTTAGAAATTTTATTTTTTTTACTGTGTAAATAAAAGTTACAAGATTTGCAAAGTATGCTTCAATCACTTTCCGCTCATATCAAGCTTTGCTATTATACTTTATCATTATAAAAGTAAAAGGACGAACCTTTGTCTGTTTTATAAGAATGAAAGCGATGTCATTAAAATTTTTATCTTTTTATATAGTTCATTTTCGATCTTTGGCGATAATAATTCACGAATTTGTCAAAGCAAATCAAAAGTTTTGATTATTGTTGAAAGGGTGTAATTCTAGATTTCCATTTTCACAATTTAGTGTTATTATCTAATAATTTAATTTTGCATTTATTTTGATATCGATATAACGATAACGATAAACCAAATGTAATTATAGATTGATCATCATCGTTCATTTACGTATAAATTCACGCACTCTCGCTCTGAACGCCATGTCTAATTTATTGAGGCGCTTCTGAACGATAAACAAAAAATCATCTAGCCTGTTTTACTGTGTCATTTATTGTGCATGTAAGAACATTGGATGAAAACGTTCTAGAATTTTATCTCCGTCAAAATTATTCATTTTAAACCTCGAAACCTCTAATAATTTGACAAAAGATTATTTTAACCATTTTTTGTGAAATTGAGTAATTTCATTTAGTAAATTTCAATTTTTTTCTAAGATAAATCCCAATTTGGACCATTTTCTACTCTGACGCTATGAAATCTACTTACAAACTTTCATTAAAAACTGACTCAAACTTTATCGATATTTAAGATCCCGAAGGTCAAATCTCTGCTAGTAAATAAATACTCAAATTGATGCTATTCGGACTTTCAAGGTCTTGAATCTTGAGCAGATTTTTATAAAAATTGGTATTTACTAATTGTAAATTTTGAATTAAATCACTAAATTTCACAAAAATGGTTAAAATAATCTTTTGTCAAATTATTTTTAAAAAATTCTGTACTAAAGGTTTCGAGGTTTAAATGAATACATGTATTATCCGAGATAATAATTGTACATGTACATGTACAATTATAACGGGGGTAATCCATCAATTGATACAAACACAAATGTACGTAACGGTAATACGTAACGACAAAACAAGGAATCGATGATTAAATAAATATCTATGAACGTGAAAGAATAAGTTTCGAGTAAGACTGATAATTTATTAAATTATCAGTCTTACCAGTGTTTAAAATTGACCTGCGCAGTCTGCGCACCGCAGATTGGAAACTGGTTATGCAGATTTTTTTTAAAGTAATTTGCGGGTTGCGCAGATAAAAAATTCATATTTTAATCTTAAATTCAATAATATGAGGCCACTAGAATATATGACTATAAGTATAGAAACATTAATACTTTAATTTTTAGTTAGTAACTCCTATTAGCTAATTACCCTTTTTAAATACACTCTCCCAACCTCTCTTTTATCTTTGATAGAATTGTTTAACAATTTCTGTCAAAATTGACACAGACTTAGATACTTATTTTTGCACTGACCAATTTTTTAGTCTATTTCTCTCTCCCAACTTATATGACTCTCTTATCAAAAGTGAAGAAATCCTTTATTTAAAGTAACTATAACAGTATCATCCTAAAAATTCCTGAAAACAAAGAATAATATAAATGCTAATCATCTACTTCTTTTAAAGTTAATAGAACTTCTACATTGAATATTTTATGTTTATTAAAATTTTACATTACAAATTTTAAAACACATATCTCAATATCTAATAATCTAATTATTGATATCCAGTGATTAGATTTGAACAAAAATAATGCCATTTGATTTATCTAGTCAAGACAAATAAAATGATAGTATTTTGTTCAAATTGAATTACTAGATATTAAGATATTATATTAAATTTATTTTTTTGATATTAACAAAAATAAAATGATTACTTTAAGATGTAAGATTTTGATGTCTAGTAATCAGATTTGAGTGAAAATATTATCATTTGACTTATTTAATCAAGATGAATTGAATGATAGTATTTGTATTCAAATTTGATTACTAAATATTGAGATATTATATTCTAAAGGAACTGTTTTATTATATTTAGAGTGTGAAAGTTTATGAACATAAAACACTTCTAATGTAGAAATTATATCAACTTTAAAAGGCATAAATGAATAACATTTGTATTATTCTTTGTTTTCAGAAATTTTTAGAATAATACATATGATTGATATAAAAAGTTAAAGATATTTAGATACTTATAAATATTATTGTATTATAACAAATTTTAAATAGACTTAGTCACCTATTTGATTTTTTGAAATTTTTATTATTTATACTTATATAATTATATAATAATAAGACTACTTTTTTAATAAAATAATATCAATGAAAAAATATTAAAATATATAATTTCAAGATATTATATTTATAATTCTTTTTTAATTTGAGAAAATTTTGGTACACTATAAGAATATTTTCTTATATGAAAAGTATTAAGATAAATTTATCAATTATTGTAAATAAATTATATCAATTGAGATAGTTTTCAGTTTTAATTTTAATAAAGCTTATTTTTTATTTATTAAATAGTAAAAAAATCTAAAGAGCTATAATACAAAACAGAAATATTTAAATACATAATTAATATTTAACAAATTACAAATAAATTAATAATAAAATAGAGAGGAATTAGTTCTAAATAATAATAAAAAGTAATTAATATAAATTTAAAAATAATAAATAAAAAAGAAAAGAATGAATAAAAAGAAAAGAAATTAAAAATAAGATGTATCTAAATTAATAATGTAATCTACATTTTATATCTAATCTATTTGGTGGAAATATTAAGAAGTATTAAATGTAGATTTATATTAATTTCTAACATGTTATGCAAAAAAATGATAAAAATAACATGAAAATGATGGATATGATACAAGAAATTACAATATATGAAAATTGTTACATATATACAGAGATTTTTCAGAATATTGTGAATACTTTTTAAAATACAATAATACAAAAACTATAAAAAAGCAAGATTTATGATTCTAAGCTAATAGAATTATTGAAATATATTGTATATTATATCAAAATTTCAAGTGATTTCAATAACTAGTTCAAAAAATATATATAAATATATATAAAATAAAATTTAGTATCAAACTGAAATTTATGTGAAAAAATATTATTTTACAAAAATGCAAATAACTTCATATCTAGCAAATCAAATTAAATAAAAATTTATTCACAAATTCTTCAGGATAATAAACATCTAATGATATCAAAATTATTTAATTCAGATTACTAGATATAAAGATATCACATCTCAAAGATAACATATCAAACTGTAATAAATTTTTTGAAGAAAATAGTTTTTTGTGAATAAATTCGCATTTAATTGACCAAATTAGATAATTTTGATATCATCAGATTTGTCTTGTTTATATGAATCTAGTGATATCAAAATCATCCAATTTGGTTTACTGAATGCAGAGATATTTGCAAAAATGTTTTTCTTTAAAATTTTCTTTAAAATATTTTTTTACCCTGATTTTTGTACAGTATTTTTGAGACATTATATCTCTGCATCTAGTAATTCAAATTATATAATTTTGATATCATTAGATACACCTTGACTTGGTGAATCTGGTGATATAAAATTATTTAATTTGGTTTACTGAATATAAAGATATTGGTATATTTATAAAATAGAATAATTTTTTTTCACGTAAATTTTTGGTTTAATACTAAATTATATTTTTTATATTTATATATATATTTTTTGAACTAGTTATTAAAATTACTTGCAATTTTTATATAATGTACAATAATTTTATTAGCTTAGAATCATAAATCTTGCTTTTTTATTAGTTTTTGTATTATTATATTTTAAAAAGTGTTTATAATATTCTGGAAGGTCTCTGTACTTATGAATTTATAATTTTTTTATTTATATTATAATTTATCTATATATTTTTTATTAAAATAATATTATAATAAAGATATATATCTTTTGAAACTTATTATTTATAGCTTGATAATTTCATTTTGAATTTTTTTAATAATCTTTGCAAATTTACAAATTATTTTTTTTAGCATATATAATTTCTAACTGATATTATTATTTTTATATTAGAAATAATAATATTAAAGATAATAATATTAAAAATAATAATAATATTGCTACGGTTACTTTAAATGAAGGGTTTCTTCACTATTAGTAAAAGAGTCATATGAGTTGGGAGAGAGGAAT
>CAJVPL010000783.1:0-20228 GCA_910591945.1 Ambispora gerdemannii | reverse complement strand
ATACTAAAACTAAAGTAGATTAAAATTGTAATAATTAAAATTATTTTTTAAATTCATATAACTTCTTAAATATTTATTTTAAATATTAACTATCTTATATCAATTTGTAGCTCATGTTACGATTTACAACTTTACTTAGAACATCAATAAACATTTACTTGAACTCAAACTGAACTTTGATCAGGTTTGAGTCAAGTTCAAAATTCGAACTGAACTCGAACCAGACTTTTAATTAGATTCAAATTTTTGAACCAGACTTTTTGTCAGGTTCAAGCTCGAACTGAATCAGACTCAAACTAAACCAAACTTTTTTTCAGAAATCTAGATCAAACTATAAATATAATATTATAAATATATAAGAGATTATTAATATAATATTACAAATATGTAAAAGATTATTAATATAATATTATAAATATATGAGAGATTATAACAAAACTAATATAAAACTTTAAAACTTAAATAATAAAATAATAAAAGAAATATTTTAACATTTTAAATATATTAATATTAAAAGAGCATTATTATCAAAAAAGTTTATTTTTGAATCATTAATTTTTAAAACTTAACTAACTGATTAATTGACTGATTTTTCTAAGCTAAAATATATACTTCTTTTATATAAAATTATTAAATTAAAATTACTAATAATATTCACAAGAAAATTACTTATTCGCTTACTTGATCACTCACTTATTTACTTGTCTTATGATTTAATATAAATATAAATCATCTAATATAACCTAAATAAATAATTTATAATAATTGTAAATAATAATAATATAAATATAATACAAATAATAATATAAATAATAATATAAATAATAATATAAATACACTTCAACAATAAAAAAATAAATAATAATATAAATAATGTAATACAAGATGTAAATATAAAGATCTTAACTAATTAAAATATAAATATATGTTCTCAAAATTATTCAATAAGATCAAATAATAATTTTGATTAATAATTTTATTATATAATACTATTAATCATCACAAAATAACAATAAATAAATAGATAAATTATATTAAATAAATAAATATATAATATATTATTATATTAAGCTATGTTTTATTAACTTAATACATTTCTTTTCTAATAACTCATAATAATTTGTAATATTAAACAAGCTTAATTATCTTGATATCATTAGAACAATACAAAATTTTAATTTATATAATTATATATGTTCGAATCTTATTTGCTATCTTTCAAATATATTTAACTCTTTTGATAAGATTTTCTATTCATAATTTATATCAATAAATAGCTAATCTTGTGTAAATATTACATTCAACTTCTGGTTTTTGTTTAAGCTTTATATATTCTTTGAAACTTATATTACAATATTTATTTTTATTATAATTTGTACATTAATATTCCTTTATTTTATAATTGTAATATAATTTATATTTTACTTTTTTTATTAATATAAACAAATTGATTACAACTATAATATATAGCAGTATTCACTTTAACAGTTACATGATAATTGAATTTTTCTGTAAATTTCATCTTTCTAGCAACAATATATCACTTCATTTTATTAATCAAACAATTATTGTTTTTATAATTCATCAACTGATTCTAGATTCATTTTTTTCAATTAGATAGAGTTTTATCTTTATGGATTACTGAAAATTGACAATTATCTCCCCATTCAATTTGGTTTAAAATTGGATATTTATCTGTATATATTATATTTAATAACTAAGTAATTTATAGTGTTTTAGATAATTATGTGAATTATATCAAATTTAGAAAATTTAGATCTATTAGATTTGATATGATATATATAATTAAAACCAGATTCATTTTTAGTGCAGATTGAATTATTAGACCATTTCTTCAAGGATGATATATTTACATGCAAAAATCTTTATTTAATCCATGATAATCAATGATATATTTATATTAAGAATCATAATAAATTTCTATTGCTTGATACAGACACTAAGTGGCTATAAATTATGTATTTAAAACCTTCATGAAATGTTATTTCCTATACTGCGCTGGTAAGCCTCTTCTTGCGGGTTCCAAATCTATGAATTAAGAGATAAATAAACAATATATATTAATCTACAACCACAAAATAACCTTGTCCATTTCTAATAGACACTTACCAAGATGATTTCGCCTATGGTTTCTTAATTTCATTATAGATTTTCGAGAACCCAACTTAGGGAGAGAGTATTTTTGCGGTTTCTTGTTGTGTCTTTTAACATTATCCACGATCGGGTGAGTATTATCTACAGTCAGCACGGAAAGTAATGGCGGTGATACTGACTGCTGAATTTTTCGTCAGGCAGCACCTGCCAGAAAGCGATCGACCTTGTGCAACATTTTTCATCATTCTTTATTTGATTTGTAACCAAAATGTAAACAAAAAACGTTTTTTATTACCTTTAAAAATGTCCGACAACCCCGTAAAATTCAATCGTGAGACCGTAAAGAGATTTTCGCAAAAACTGTTATTCCACTTCGCTCTTGTGAACGTTACGTGGCTTCGCTTCGTAAAAATGGACAAATTCCGGATATTCGTCGTCCTGGTCGTCCACATAAAATTTCGCCTACTATGCGCCGCCACATCGGTCAAATCGTAAATTCAATCATTTCCTTACGGCGGCTGAAATCAAAGAATGGCTCGAAGAAACACACCCAGGATTCGAAGTAAATGTGCACTAACCGGACAAAAGTCTCAAACCGCTTTTAAAATGCTTAATATCATCTGATTCAATAACGATAATGCTTTTGAATTATTTGGTGCTCATTCAAGAACTTGTGATATTCCAATTTAAAAAAGAAAATTTGCCAAAAAAAATCTTTAATATTTTAAGCACTGATTATATGTGTAAACTCGTAATATACAAGTTTCTAGTTACCCCAAATAGCGTAAATGACATCTGCTGGTTGCGACGTGCAGTTTTTATGCTTAAATGCAAGTTTTTTGGTGGCAACTATGATATGCTGTCTTCGTTGCATGAATGTATCGCTCTCAAAATCCAACATGCTGTCGATTAAAAACGGAATTATTAAATTATTGCCTTTCTATAGTTCTTTACAAGAACCGCCGATTCACGTTTAGCAAGCTTGAATAAATTACGCTTCGTTGGAGTATACGATGCTCTGCAAAATGGTTGAAGCGAACCAATCCCTTTTCCAAAACATTATCTTTGATTACTTTCCAGATATCCTCAAAAGCCTCGTCAACTACCAGCGACTTGAAGTTTATCCCACGCCATTAGTAGAATCAATTGCGCTATAGTCTCCCCACGATATCCACGAATGGGGGTAGTAAGCATACTTTTGTAACCATTCTTCGGATAAAAGAACTATTAGTGTGTAAACTGTTTATAACGAAAAATTTTTTATTTCAAGGTACATATATTTTTGTTTAACCCACTTTAATAAACTAGAGATTGGAACCAGTTCGGTACAATTATTATAAATATTATAATAAAATTTCTGTTGTGAGAATATTGATTAAGTTTATTTTCTTCGGACAGCCTTCTTTTTGGTAATGAGATAACTCTTATATTGCTTTTGTGTGGGGAATATAGATACGTTTATTAATTGGCATATATTTATGAAATAATATTATGTAACAAGAGAAAATCCTTCAAGTTTGTTTTGACATCATCAGAGTATTGCACAACTTTTGACACGAATGAATATTCGTTGAAGGAAAACAGTTTCCAAGGTCCATTTTTTCCTTTTTGGTTCCTGATTAATCATTACGGAGCATTTGCATAGTTCGTCGAAGAGTTTTGTTTCTTCCTGTTAAAGGCACAATACCTGGGGAAAACTTGATCAGGTAATAATGTCTTATTTTTGCCGTCATAATAAATATCATTTAAGAAAATTTCTTTCTCAATAAGCTAAAAGAAATTAGAGCTTTAAAAAACTAATGAGAATAAATAGTGAAAACAAAAACTTAATCCTTACCAGCAACCTGAATCCCTGCCATTCGAAATTGGGTTGATTAAAAAGTTTCTGCTAATCCATAGTTAGTCGTAAATCATAATTAATTATTCGAGAAATAATATTCATTTCAAATTGTAAATTTATCTCTTTCCAGTCGTACAATTCGGTTTATCGTTTCTTCGTCTGAATGTTCCAATTTTCAAACTTTCTAAGACAAAGTCTGTTAATTCGTCCATATAACTTTATCACATCACACACTCTTTTATCCGGTCGCAAATGATTCTTCAAAATCTGAAATTGTATTTAAAATCCAGTTTTTAGTGAATTCACTTTGCGAGTTTTACTTGAAAACTTGATTCTGCCCTATAGAATAGCACATATACTATAGACAGATCCCTGTTACAAAGTTTAGAAATTTTACATACGCATTCAAGAATGCCTCAGTTTTTTGATCCTCTGTAACACTGCTTGTAATAGTGGATAGATAACTTCATCAAAATAAGTTCCTTCAGACTGAAACACGGCATATTCATTCTTAAAAAGAGGATCTCGCCAAGATTTCTCCAAAAGGATAAGTTCATCATCCATTAAAATCCACGTTTCATTGAAACCAAGATTGGTATTTGGTAAGGAGCGTGAACTTTGCCGAAAGCTAACTGCAAATTCTATACACTCGTTGAGAAAGTGGCGTTATCATTTGGTTTTCAAGAAGTAAATTATTGTAATGAATAACATATGGATAAAAATATGTTCTTATCATAAATAATCTCTTTACTACCATGCACAAACGGGTTAAGATATGGTCTTTCCAGCCTTGTGATATCCCTAAGAGATTGAGAGTTGCCAATAGAACATCATCTTTAACCGATGGAATGGATAGTAAGTTAGTAGAATTGATGTATTTTTTTTTGGGTGAACGCAAAAACCAGGCAGTGGCTTGTGTATTACACTTGATCTTGCAATTGGATTGGTTGTGATCACGATTTCGTATTCTTAGATGTTCTCTTATTTGAGAACGCTCGAGTAAAACTTAATATTAGTTACTATTCTTAACGTTAATAGAAAACAATAATTATTTTATGTAGAACATCAAAAAATTTTTGTGAATATTAGAGAAACATAAATTGAAGTTTCAGCAGTGTTTGCAGAATGGTTTTCGAAGAAAATATTTGTAAGTCTTTTCTTTTGACAATTGAGTCTTCAAGGACATTTCGGTCTATATCTCTTCAATTATTGACAGAATTTTCACTAGGAAACAAATTATTTCTCGTTTTTTTCAGTGATTCTATCTCTTAGTGCTCCAACCGGGTCGGGTCCAACCCGTAACCCGACCCGGAACGTCGGATTAGGGTCAAACCCGACCCGAAATATTTCGGGTCAGCCTAAAAAACGTTATTTCTCGTTCAATATTAATTAGGATTAAACGAAAATTTGTGGGTATATACAAAATTACATTCCGAACAACTCTATTTAAATATAAAATACAAGTGTCATAATAAAAATAAAAGTTTTTAACGAAAAACTATTTTACGATTTTCGGATCAAACCCGATCCGAATCCGACCCGACCCGAAATTATCGGTTCGGGTTGACCTCAAACCCGATCCGACCCGAACAGAGCTTTACTATCTCTTCTCGAGCAAATTCGACAACTTGTTCATCAAGAATTCCTTTATATCTGACCGTGATAAGATATACTCCAAAGTTTGGCAGCCTTATTTCATACTGTTTTTTTGACATCATTGCTTATTGAGCTTCCAATCAAACGTCGTTTGATCTTCTCTATACTTTCGTTTGTAGAACCCTATTGGATATATTGGCTTGACTCAAAATATTCCTTTTAAAGTCCATTCTTGTAAACTTGTAATATAATGGGCATATTAATTAGAACATTCGTAAGAACAAATATACAATACACAGATACAATAAAATAGCTGGCTTGATATGATGCCTTCTGGTAAAGAGACCAAGAAATAGGAAGTTCGTCAACAAGACGAACTACATTAAAGAGGGTATCCTACGCGTCTTGCAAGAAATGTACAATTTCCAACTCCTTAAAAGTTATAAATAGGAAAACATTCAATGCAAGCGATTACCCAAAAATAACTACAGTATAAGGTTAAACGTGCATACAAACACGATAAATTTTTATAATCTGGGACAATTGCCAAAAAATTGTAAGTTCCGAATTAGTTAATAGAATATTAGCTTCAATTATTTTTGATAGTCTAGTTTCTGTCATTTACTAATTTATTATCGTTATAATACGTAACAACATATCGCATATCAATATATGTACAGTACCGTAATTCATTCTTCATAACGTATTGGTATATGCGTAGATATCGATATTGATACATAGTATCTTTTTAGACTAACATTAATATGAGGAAAGAAATGGACTTTAGAATTTAATTACTTAAATAAGTCAACTTAGTAATGAAAAAATCAATATATTTTATAATATTAGAGATGATACAAACGATGGATGTTTAGAAAACGAGGAAGACTTGACAAAATCCAAATTTAACAAATATCCTATTGTTTAACAGAAGCTGATTATGCTGCTATGGAGTTTAATTTTTCAAGTAGATTTTATTATCTTTTAATTCAAAATGGTGAATATTTGCTTGTTCTTTTGGCATTACTTTTTTTACATATTATAATATTTTTAGAATTTCTTTAAAATATATATTCTCATTGTATTTTTTAATATGTTATTTTTAAAGCTTTTATCATATTAAGAATTTAGTTAATATTGTATTAAATAATAAACATTGACAGCAAACTAGAAATCGGAGTAAAGTATTAGAAATACCGATCTCGTTCTAGTTAGTTTTCATAAAAAAGTTTATCACATTGAACTTTATTCCATTTAGTATTTTTACCAGTTTTGTTTTTGTTTGGTTCGCTTTTTAATTATGCATTAATGCTGGGATACATACTCAAGAAAACTTCTTGTCATATGAAACTATTAATCCTCACAACTTCAAGAAATAATGCTGGCGTATATCAATATGATTATGTATATACTTTATGTGTGTCTCAATAGGTTCTAATCAATTCACTACTTTTGAAAGCACATCAAACGATGTAATTATATGATGGGAACCAAATCGCAGTTATGTTTGCTTTATATGTAATCCTTTTCACTTCATTTTTTTATTGGATATTATTTTCTTTCTGATATTATTTTACTAATATATCAGCTCATTTATTACAAATAATAAAAATAAATATTTAAATCCTCTAAATTATCAACAGTGAACTATCAATAAGAGCGAAGGGTTGACATTTCGTGTTTTATTTACTATTTTAAAATATGATACATGCAACTAAAAAAATACTAAATTAAGTACCGTCTGAACACACTGAATTTTAGCATCAAGTTGATAATGCAACATCTAATAAAATTCGTCTCGGCATTTAATGGTTTTTATATCCCTGTTTATTAGTCTATCGATTTAGAAATCAAATTATCTTAATTCAATATATTACTTGCTAAAGTGACTTAGAAATTATTTCAGCAAAGTTATATCTTACAAAATATTCTATAATATTATATATATATATAAATAGTGTACGGCGATGGTGAATCACAATAATGAGCTGGTAAAATTAAAGACATTTATATTTGTTATAATCAGTACCGTATTCCTCTGATAATAAGCATCCATTTTTTGCTTATTCTCAGATAATAATATAATTAATTTTTAGTTTCATCAAACAGAAAATAATGGGAATAATTCGAAGATGATTCAGAAGGAAAAATGAATTGATGTAATTTATTATACAGTCAAAATCCTTTATAACGGCTGGCACTTTTGGGCCGATATATAGTGCTTATATTATAAACTTCGTATACGTATAGGGAGTTTGAAAATCGTAAAAATCGGGATATCAATACGGTATAAGCCGAATCCGGTGTATACAGCGCCGTTGTAAAGAAATTTGATTGTATTATAGTCTAATACACCTATTAATTACTGGTTTGTTTTCGCTTAATTCTGTGTAAAATCTGGTGGGTATTTATTTAAGATATTGTATACGTACATAATGAATCGGAACTGCGTGAAGAAATTTTCAATTACATGTATCTTTATAGATTTCTGCGTTCGATACATGTAAAACATGAACGTTCGTAGTTTTGTCCTGATTATTGCTTGCAGAATCTACAAATTCTGCGAGATTTGCGGAGTTCGCAGAATTTGTCGATTCTGCTACATGTATATACATATACTGTATGCATGTACGTACATGCATACAGGTACTGTAATGGTAATTATTATACATGTACATGTAGTACATGTAGTGTCCAGTAAATTCTGAAACATTGCATGTGACGCTTGACCAACAAAAACTTGAATATGCAGATCGATTTTGTATAATTCACATACATGTACATGTACATGTATTTAAGTATTTTTATTGGCCAAGCATCACATACAGAATTTGCATAATCAAGCGCAAAGATGCAATAGACTGGACACTACTACATGTATAATAATTATTTAAAAAAAATCATAATAATATATGTAATTGCCTCCGGTTTAACGAGATTTTTAACTGTGTATATTGCAGAATCATTGTGTCGATTTGAATCCATAACAATTTGGCTCATTTTTAACTCAATTGTGGAGTCAAATCAACCCATAGTCTAATTTAAAATCTATTTAAATAACATTGACTCTCTTATTAATAGAATTCAGCAAATGGCAAAAAAATATGCATGACTAAAGTTTGGGTAACGGTTATTTATTAGTTATTTTTCTAACTATTCGTTTTTTGGTGAATTCGGTTTCTCTGACTTTTTAGGTTATCACGTGATTACTATTTAATATTATCAGTTTAAAAATTAACTTGTACTACAGCATCATTACGATCCTCTTTATGTATGTACATGTATAAACATCGTGTCGGATCTTATTTAAAACCCTTCAATCTAAAAATTTAATTTTTACAAAAGAAAAATGGGTTTATTAAATTATGCAATGATAATTATTATGATTATTATATTCTGGTTAGCAGATGCAGATGACGATGCTATTGAACCATCTAAATTTATTCGTTATGGGCATACGGCGAATTATAATAAACTTGACAAGAAAATCTATTTTTGGGGAGGAATAGATCGCCACAATAGTACTTCGGCTGATTTTTTCACACTTGAAATATCAAACTCGTTGAATATAACAGCTCCAAAATTTGAACAGAAAACACTTGATCCCACTCTTCCCAATGCAGCTTTTGCAACTTCTGTGATAAATAATTCAACAATTTACGTATATGGAAGGTTTGATGGCACAATGGTATGTTTAAATATCATGTTTTTAGTAATATAAAGAATAAATTTTACAAATTTTTTTTTACTTAACAGTTGTTTCAAGGTTTCTTTATTGATATATCGAGCAAAACATCTTGGAATAAACTTGATGGTCTACCAAAACTTGGTATTCCACAAGCAAGCATTATAAATGCTATATTAGATTCATCTGGGAGCATTTATGTTTTCGGTAGATTTATTAACTTATCTACTCAGCAACAAATATCCCGACGACAAATGCCATTTTCAGATCTATTTCCTCAGCTACCTCCTTTGACATTACCAATACAAAATCCATTCACTCAGCCAGATTCATCATCTCAGCAAACTTCTCAATCGCAACCAAACCTTCAACCTCAATCACGACCATCCATTCAATCACAACCATCCATTGAATCACAACCATCCCTTCAGCCATCATCCACTCAATCACAATCATCCATTCAATCACAACCATCCCTTCAGCAATCATCCACTCAATCACAAACATCCATTCAATCACAAACATCTACTCACCCTGAGCAACAATCAATCAGTGCAATGCTCATTTATAATATAAATATGAAAAATTGGATAACCATTGACACAAATAATCATGACCAATCAAAATTACCAGCTTCTGGTTTTACTGCGACATATTTAAAAAGGTCCAATTCCATAATCTACATAGGCGGTAACTCTTCAGATGAAAACTTTATATCAATGAATCAGGTTTCATATCTTCAAAGCATTTTCTCGTCTTTATTTTGTTTCAAACTCACTAAATATATTATTGGTAGATTTGGACATACAGTATTTCAGATAGAACATTAACATCAAAAGTAAATTTCTTTCAGTATTCAAATATATAAAATAATTCTTTATCTTTTAACTTTATTTTATAATTTTTGCCTAAAGAATACTGACGAAAATAACATAGTTGGCCGATATGGACATTCAGCATGCTTAGGTAATTTAAATTGTTTATGATCACATTAAAATTAGAAAGTTACTGAATACATGTATTACATAAATTAAAGTGCAAAATAAGATCATCGTTTACGGCGGACTTTCAACACTACCTTTGGATTCTAGTAATGCTTTGGTAATTCTGGAGATAAATGACGGCAATTACAATTGGAAAACACCAAATATTACACCGAATACGGAACCCATTCCGTATTATCATACTGCAACCATTATCGACGATACTTATATGATCGTTGCATTCGGTAATATTTTTTTTAAAAAAATAATTTTTAAATAAATCAAGTCTAACCGCACTTTTTTTTTAGGGAAAGAAGCTAATGGAATGTTAATTGGAGATACAAATCAAATAAACAATAGTGGAGATGTCATATCGAATATAGATCAAATAGAAGTAAAGAATTACGTGAATGGAGATGTCACATCGAATACGAAGGTTATTTCAATCCTTAAAGTAGATGTTCAGAATAGTAATTATATGTGGGTAACTGATTTTAATCAAACAAATCAAACTCCAAAAAAAGGAAAAAATATTGGTGGTATAGTAGGTGGTGTCATAGGTGGAATTTTAGTTGTTGCTCTTTTAGCTGGCTTTGTATTTTTCTTTTATCGTAAAATTAACAAAAGAAAACACAGAAATTCCGAAAGTTTCCGCGGATTAACAACTTCGACGAGGCAAAATTCAACGCAACAATTATCAATTCCAACAGCTTTAAATTCCCGATCACTTCCATCAATCCCACTAAATTCTAACACTTCAACTCAGCTATCGCAAGCTGAGCAATCTGCTCCAGTTACACTGACTTCTCCGAGGCAAAATTCAACACAAAAATCATCAATTCCACCAGCTTCAAATGCCCGACTACTTCCATCAGTCCCGTGGGTGAGTTCACAAAATTCTAACACTTCAACTCAGCTACCGCAAGCTGAGCTATCTGTTCCAGTTATGTTGACTCCTCCGTTAACAAGCCTAAATATGTCCGAGTTGTCTTCAGTTGAATCTCGTCGGCCTCTTGATTCGAGTAGTTCGGGTCCATCTCTTTTAAATATACCATTAGTTAGCTCTAATCCATTATCGCCATTTTATAGACATGATGAATAATTTATTGTCATCCATTTTTTGATTTGCAATTTGTAGGTCATTTTCTCTATTAGTATTCAAATAATTCGCTTCAAATATTTTACATGTACTATCAATATTCTATATATTCCGGCGTTTCGGAATTTTTATAATGAGATACTAGTTTTTATGTAATATTTAATAACACTAGAATAATTTCTAACGTAATATTATGCATAAACAAACTATATTTTTTTAAAAAAAACTAATGAAGAGAATAGCATTTGATACGTTTATTGTTATGTATTTATTTTAGTTTTAAATAGCACGTTGGCTTAGTCTGAATTTTTATTTCGATGTTTAAATAATATTTATTTTATTTTTAAAAGCATGTTGGCATATTCCGAATTTATTTCGATGCGATTTTAATATAATATTCATGATAAAGGTTTTGTTTTTGTCCACTTAATTGTCTGAGGTCGGGTCTATACGTAATTTTATTAAAAGGTAAAAGGGACTAGTGATACCTGATAATGGTATCAAATCATTTGTCAGACGAAATCCATGATAATTGACATGTTCGAACTTTTTGACCAATCAAATAATAGCTTAAATCACATCTACAAAGTGGGTAATTATTTCTTTTTATAGTTGAAATACTTTTTTAAGAATATTCTAATGTAAAAAAAATGATTTAAATCGATATAAAAATTTTGAAGAGGATTATATAACTAGAAAGCTTTAATATTTATTTATATTGTCAAAACACAAGTTTCAGCTAAAACACGGATAAAAGCTAATAATAATTTTTTCTATTTTTCTTAGCTGAAACTTGTTTTTAACAATATATAAATAAATTTTTTTGTATCAATTAAATCATTTATTTATATTAGAATATTCTTAAAATTATCTCAAATATAAAAAGGAATAATTACTCTATAGATATAATTTAAGCTATTATTTTGATTGATCAAAAAGTTTTATAATAGGTTTTGTTAATTTTCATTTGTTATAAATTTTGTGAATTATTATGGATTACATCCAATAATGACATATAATAAAATTATTTATTATTATAAAAATAGTTTTATCAGATATTATTTTATGATAATTAATAAAAATGCATAAATTTTAATTAGTCAAAACAAAGATAATATAATTCACACCATTTATAATTATCAAACAATTTTTATCATTTTAAATTGTATCTAGTCTTTCAATTTTAGTAAGATTAAACAAATAAACTATAAATATAATAAATTAAGTTCTTTTTTAATAAGTGTTTATTTATTAAAAATTGCTATAATACAATATGACAATTTGGATTTCAGGTTGGAATTTGGATTTCAGATTAGAATTTTGAATCAAAAAAATCTGAATAGTTCAGACGAATTGTAATTATATGACCTGTAAATTTTTTTTACCATGGTTATTAATTTAAAATTGGATATTAATATTGTATTTATTTCATTATTTCAAAGGTTAAATGATCAAAGCACATAAAGTTGAATTCAAAGATGGAATCTATTGCTCATGGTTGTACTAAATGTATTTGTGTCAATGGGGTTACTATTTAATATGATTGTAGTAAATGTACTGATCAAAAAAACGAGTATTGCTATTATTGTTATAAATATCATCAATGAATTTATAAAACTGATTTGTCACGCGAAAATAAAAATATCGATAATCTAATAAAAGGATACGCGGCGACTAACAAGGATGTGTCATTCAAATGGATCCTATTTGAAAGATTCACCAATGTTGAATATCTTGCAAAAGGAGGTTTTGCAACAATTTATAAAACAATCTGGTTATACCAACCAGTTTAGTAAAGATTTTTCGTTTTCAATCCAATTTTTTTTGAAAAATAGATTCTGACTGCTCTAAATTGCAGTTGAGTATCGTATACTTATTATATAATAACGATAACTAAAAATCCAATTACAGATAGACCTTTCTAAATGCACAGCATAGCTCAGTCCCAGCTTATAGAGATCTATGTATTCTGCTCTCTATAAGTGCACACCCTCTCTAAATGCACACTCTGTCTTGGTCCCAATGGAGTGCACTTAGAGAGGTTATCTGTACATGCAAAAGATGACAATAAATTAATTCCAAACACGAAGAATGACTTTAAAAAAAAGTTACAGTATTTATTTGAGATTATTGAAGGGTTGGAAATGATTCACACTGAGGAATTTGTGCATTGTGACTTTCACCCTGGAAGTACATTAATGTCAGATTACTGAGTTTGGACTTTCCTATCCAGCTAATCTAATCGAGAAGTTTACGAAGTACATCCATATACGTGCTAAATGGAAGTTACACACTAAAGATGCAGATCTTTACGAAGGTAAACAGCCATTCGGTGAGCAGACTCATGATACATGTATATATCTTGTAGCTGACATTATAAAGGAGTACGCCAAATAGTGTACCCGGATGTGCAAATTTATTATTAAAAATGTTTTCTATTCCAAAAAAACAGACCAACTACTGAGAAACTTTAATATGTTAGCTGGTCTATCTACGATCCAAGTAATATATCAATGAAAAGTGAAAGCTGATTACAAAAATTATTTCAACAAATATTTACTAAAAAGAAGGTCAATTTCAACTAATACAGATTACATTTATTTTATTTCTAATTTAAATCATATTAACATTATTTAAACTTACGTAATTTTTAGGTTCTTCAAGTGTTGTTATTTTAAAAAATACAGTATCATATTAAAAATACTTTTTTGCAACTCTGGATATGTGATTACTAAATTTGATATATATATATTTTGATGCTGAATCTAATATGCTCCAAATGAAGCAACTATGAGTAAACTTCATTAACGATTATTAGTTGCTTACGTAGAAATTTCATTTATATATCTCACAAGGGATTGATATTTATATTGACAATAATACTTAAGATGCCAAAAGAAACATACAATGTAAGTTTTTTTCATTAATACAACAGAGTCACAATTAATGTTGGGTTTCAGAACAATCCTGGAGGGAAATAACTATGATCTAACTAGTTTCAGTTATGTATCTAAATTACGTCATAGTGCTATACTACAAAGAGAACATGAAACTGATGCAGGCTTTGATGTCAGATATACTAGAGAAGAGCCAATCGAAATTCAACCTCAACAAACAGTATACATTGATTTATGTCATCAGTTCCGCCATCTTTAGGTCACAATATTTTTGATTCAAAGATCATAAAACGAATAATAAATATTCTGTTGAATACATGTCGGAAGAATCAAATAAAAATAATGATTTCATCTTTGTTGAATTAAGACAACAGTGATAATATTTTATCAAGTTAGAAAGAATAATAATCCAGGTAAATTTTATTTCTTCATATTATGTGACAATTCAGATGATTTTCTGATTTTTGTTTTATTTGAAAAAGATATTGGAAACTGGCATCACTAATGCACAGATATAGTTTTAAAAAATCTTTTACCCGTAGACTTTGGTTCAAAGATAAAAAACAACCAGGATCAATAATAGCCAAATTATAATTCACAAACTGAAGAATAAATTACCGTAAAAGTCAAACATAGGTATCCCCCCAATGTGATGTATCCCTCACCATTTTTAAAGGCCAGATTGTGCTTTATACCCGGGTATTAGATCCAGGAAAGCGTTGTACAGAAATTTTACAAGAAAAATTCGAAGAAAAAAAGCTTCAAAAAATCCAATCAACAAGCTGTTTCTAGAGCCGTTGTCCTACTCAAGAAGATTGTGCCTTTGGAAGTAACTTAGAGGTCATTCAGCCCGAAATAAGTGCACCCCTTTATAGAAATACTCTGGGTAATAAATATAATTATGAAAATATTCCAGGCACATATGTCTGACTTTTATGGTAAGTTTTCATAGCAAAAGATTGATATGGAATACTGAAATTGTTTTTTACTGTTTCGTATTTTTTTCTCATCTTTCATTTTTATGTACTCGTACTTATTTGAATTACTAATACTATTGATTATGTATTTGTTTAATAACGACAATATATTTTTAGCACGAAATCGATTTACAAACACGAAGGAGTTCTATAATGCAGCAAACTTCAATACATACCGTAACTGCTGTGAATAAGCACCATCCTATTTCAATCCAAACATAGTAAACAAATGAGCAACAGTGAATAAGCATCACTAAATTTAAATTACAAAATATATCCAATCGCTTTAATGACGATAATTTTAATTGTGAGGAAATATGTACACCCCGTTTTTAGAACCCAAAAAGTGGTGTTTATTCACAGCAGTTTACGGTATGATTATTCATCATTTCAAAGTTTTAACTAAAACACTACATAAAGTGAACTCAAAGATGAAATATAAGACTCTTGCTTTAGTATTTTTTTTAAATTACTACTGCGAAGAGCGTAAATTTTTTTATTGTCAAGAATATAAGTACTGCAATGAGTGTTCAGATCACAAACATTCAGAATTATACATGTAGCAAATGTACTGTTTGTCGAAAAATAGTACTACCACGGATGTTTTTCTATATCACGAACAAATTATAAAGATGAATACTTCAACAAAAATAAATATATTGAAAGAATGTAATAAAGTTAGTAAATATCCATGTTGAATATCTTACAAAAGGAGGTTTTGTAATAATTCATAAAGCAAAACTGGTTGGAACAATGGAATTATGAAGAAAATGAGTTTGACGATGAGAACACGAAGTTATGTTGAAATCACTACAGATATCGATATTACATCAGGGTTTATAAACGAGATAAAAATAAACCATTTCTAATTTTAAGAAGTTGCTTTTTCTTTTCTAATGCAATTAAGTTTTTCAAATAGATTCAGATTGGTCTAAAGTGCACACATGATTTTATTACATGATTGCGATATGATAGATCTTCGCAAATAAATGTACATGTACATGTATATGTACATGTACATGTATATGTACATGTATATTATATGTGATTCAAACTACGAAGTATTAAAGGAAAAGTTAAAAACTTTATATTAAATTATTAGAGGATTGGAAAAAAGGATTTATTCATCATGACTGTCACCTGTAAATATAGGTTATTAATGGAGCATTCCAGATCAAATTAAAATATATAACCTACTCTGGAGTAAGTTACATATTTTAATGTGATCTGGAATGCTCCATTAACAACCCATGTGTAAAAAGATCAATATATGGTAATACTACTCAAAACAAATTGTAAATTTGGAAGTCATAAACTAAAGCTGCAGATACTGGTAGTTTAGGATGATTATGGACGAGATATAATAGGCAAAAACCATTGGGTGAACTAAGTCATGATATACGGTATCTTTAAAGGAGTACGACCTAAGCTATCAAATAATGTTCTCGGATTGTGCAAATTTATTATTGAAAAATGTTGGAATTCTATTCAGAAAACAGACCAAAGGCTGAACGAATTCTCGACTTTATCAACTCTGCCGAACATATTGATGAGGAATGGAAACCAAACACTTTACACTTGTATTAAGGCTCTTTAGAATATCCCAAAACACGTAAAGAATTGACGAGTGTCTTAAACTAAAAAAGCAGCGATTAGATAACTTGATGAGGAGATGAAATTGTAAGAAAGCGTTCCTACGATAGAAACAAAAAATTAAATTTATACAGTCGAAGCTTTTATTTAATCGAATATCAGGCCTTACAAATGTTCCAACGAAGGTAAGATTATATTTGATATTTACTTAATAGTACAAAGCAGATTTCGATCTTAGTACGTATACCACATGCATGAAATGAAATATCGAATGAATTGCAAGAAAATCTACAGATTCAAGACGAATTCTTTGTCATCAAAAGAAAATGGTAACTACTTTTAGCATTACAATTTATTAAATTAAATTGACAACAATTATAATTATATGTTCCTGAAGGTATTCGTTAAATTATATCGATATTAACTATAATTATTATTTAACCATTACTTTTATTTATTATTCTAATCATTACTTGTATAAAAATTTATTTATTTATCTATTTTATTCGATTTTAAATTTCACTTTTATAGTATATAGGTCGAATTGGTACAGTCTCCAACGAAAATAATGGAACTTCTTTCTCGGGCATAGTATTGGAATGTGCTCGATTTGGAATATTTTTATTATACCAAATCTGGCATTAGAATGTTACGTACGAAAAAAAATCAAGACGATGATCTTGGATATTGTTTTTTATTCATTTTACCTTGCAAGATGTTGTCCAACTGCATTAAAGCCAACTCCTCTGGAGGCAAAATTTCCGGACTCGAAGAGAAATATCAAGCCAGACCAGGATTCTTTTGAGCTCCTGTGAACGATATGTTGCGCATTGCGGAAAAATAGCAAAATTCAGGATATTTACAGGTCTGATTACCCACAAATATTAACATCCAAAAAACGTTGGCAACTCGGAATGATGATAAATAGAAACCGCTATAATGAGATGGAGGTAGAGGAAAAGACTTTGAGGTTAGTGACCGGAACATCCGTCGCGAACTTTCAAACTTTGGTTATGTTACCGTACTTTCAAAGAGAGTCTCTTTTTTGTCCCAGTAAGCGAAAGACAACTGCTTGTCTTGCGCATGTAATCGCATACTTCACAACTGGTAGAAAGTTGGTTTTTCCGACGAAACAACAATCCAGATATTTCGCAACACTCTCCTCACGACAGCAACCCATCCAACCCATGGTGAAGCACCATTTCAAACCTCTTGTTATGGTTGCAATTAGTTGAAAAGGTAAGATGGGCATGCACAGCTTTGCCGAGAGCCTTGACCGCCACTGCAAAATTTTAAAGATCATCTGTATGATGGTGAGTAGTCGCTGTATCTTCAACAGGATAATGATGTGCAAGATGGCTTGAAACTCGCTTTCCAGATTCTTACAGCCCAGATCTCAATCTATTGAGAATTTGAGCTGTTTTAAAATATAATATAGAAGAAAATGGTAGCACAAAAAACAGTTTAGAAAATATTTATTCTGCTTGCTTTATAACGAATTTGGTGTCCGTGGCTGATTGGATCTTCGTCATGAACTAATTCGGTATATTATAACGAAATATTTGGTGGATATTCGGTATATTACTTAACGAATATTTTATATTATATAATATTCATTTATACAACTTTTATTTCAATATTCTTAAATTCATTTGTATATTAAACACTGTAAAAATCATGTGTGTAATAATGAATACTATGTGCATAAAATCTAAAGTCATCAAACGTTTGTATTTTATAAAATGTATAAACTTCTTTACTAAGAAGTAAATACAAAATTTAATCCGTGAATATGATCAAAAGGCCTTTTCTGAGCTTATTCATGGATTAAATTTTGTATTTACTTCTTAGTAAAGAAGTCTATACATTTTATAAAATACAAACATTTGATGACTTTAGATTTTATGCACCATAACAAATATAATGATTATTATATCTATACAGTGCATGCACCTAGTCTCACAGTTTTATATTGTTAATTTAAAGCCTATAAATTTTATAGAAGTAAATTTCTTACCAACAACTAAACATTGAAGTGTAGACCATAGTGTAGTCTACAATTCAATGTTCTGCATTTGTCCAGAGATTTAATTCTACAAAATTTATAGTCTTTAAATTAACAATATTAAAAATATTCTTTATTAGACTATAAATCTTAATTAAACGAGTTTTTGTTTAAGCTATTGACTATCAACAAACATTGTCTTGAAGTTGCTTTTTTAACCAATTTTAATTCATATCTTAACAAGTGCATTTAATATGTCTGATACAAAAATTTACTGATAATCGATTGATTCTACATTTATTTGATATAAAACAAATATACCAAAAAAATTTGTTATAAAAATTTGTTACAAAAAGAGAGCCATTTTATACAGTGGCGCTCAAAAGTTGTAGATCACCCGAAAGAAAGATTTCGTAATGCAATAACTTTCCACACACAACTCCAAAAAACACATAACTAGGTTTATTTTTCATCAAATATGAGAGAATCATTAACTTCAAATATTTATCGAATAATAACTATAAAATGATGATATACAAATATATTAATTTTAAATATGAATAATCGACTTGTAACAAAAAAATAAGACATTCATGTAAAATTCAAATAGTGATTTTGGACTTACCAACCCAAACCCTTTTCAAATACAGTACATGAAATAGCAGTTTTCTCTATTCTATCCACATACAGAATTATCGTATCGGTATACATTTTATACACGTGATGCATACTATACTGATATTCGCATTACCCAATGGAAAGGTCGATAAAACTGATCGACCATACCGATACTGTATCTAGATTTGTATGTACATGTATAATCTATTTTTATACACGACACGTTTATCGTTATACCGATACATGTACGTAATACACATAGTAATACACATACATGTTCATGTACATACGTAGCGGTAGTATCAGTACAACTGCAAAATACGTATATTGTATACGTATAAATACAACACATGTATTTATTTCAACGTCATTGTCGTATCTTATTTAAAAACCCTTCAATCTAAAAATTTATTTTTACAAAAGAAAAAATGAATTTATTAAATTATCAAATCACCATGATTATTTTATTATCATTCTTGTTGATAAACGCATCTGAATTTATTCCATCCGAACGTTATGGGCATACTGCGAATTATAATGAGATTGACAATAAAATCTATTTTTTGGGAGGAGTAGATCGCAACAATAGCACTTTGGCTGATTTCTTTACACTTGAAATATCAAACTCACTGAATATAATAGCTCCAAATTTTGAGCAGCAAATACTTAATCCTACGCCGCCGCCCAAAGTAGCTTTTGTAACTTCAGTGATAAAGAATTCAAAAATTTACGTATATGGAAGCTCTGATGACACAATGGTAATGTTTAACCTTCGTAATTTTAGTAATATAAAGAATAAATTTTTACAAAAATTGTTTAT
>CAJVPL010000782.1:0-20229 GCA_910591945.1 Ambispora gerdemannii | reverse complement strand
ATAACACAAATAAAGAAACGTACACGAAAAAAACAATGCATTTCTAAAAGGAGACTGTGTTACCAGTGTAACAGTACGTACGTAGTACGTAAAAATGATCATGTAAAAGTTGAGAAATACAAAAGTGTAACTAAACTACTCGTCGATCCCTTAATTATGCATTTAATACACGCACGTAAATAGAAAATTATTATCAAAAAGCATACGAGGAAACACCATCATAATTCAATACCGATACGTACTGCATCGTTATTCTTGGCTAGTAATATAAATATGCTTGTCTTGGAATCTCTTGCTACAGAAGCTTTCAGATTTAACTGCAATTATAATATAAAATATGTCTTATTCAAATAGAACCGTAATATTAATATTCATTATATTATTCATTTCGATATTTTTCGAAGCATTTGAATCCAAATTTCATAAATCCGTAAGAAGAGACGGATTAATCGCGAATCTTCAACATCTTTTCGCCCCAACTTCAGAAAAATCATTTACCACTTGGTACGGAACAGAAATTACACCACAATATATCTTTAGACCTAAATCTCTTGATGACCTTAAAGATATCGTAAAAAACGCTAAAATTAATGGAAAAAAGATTCGCTGTGTTGGTCAAGGTCATTCATGGGCATCATTATCAATCACCAAAGATTATTTGGTAATTGTAAATGACCTAAATAAAGTTGTTGAAATAAAAAAGACAGATAAATATGGATGGACTGTTACTGCACTAGCTGGTAGATATTTGTGATTCTTTTATACAAATATTATATTATTAACGTTAAGCAGATAGATTTACAACGCATATATTTATCCTTTTTGTGTCAGGCACACAAATCAAGACAATTGAAGAGGAATTATTGAAAAATACTCCATCCTTAGCTTTTGAATCAATGACTGTTCCTGATTTCTTAAGTGCTTCTGGTATTATTGCAGTCGGTGCTCATGGCGGCAAGACTGGAGGTCCAGGTGTCTCTGACTTGGTTGTCAAGCTACAAATAGTTACTGGTGATGGTGAATTACAAGAATTTTCTAATGAAAAAGATCCCGTTGAATTCAACGCTGCACGATTAAATTTAGGTAAATTTATTGGAGCTAATTCACATAAGTTTGGTGTTGATTAACAACAAGTGTTTTATTTATGACAGGATTACTAGGCATCGCTTATTCCGTTACTTTTCGCGTCGAGCCACTTTTTAACCTACGCGTGACTGATCTTGTGTTCCCAATCAAAGATTGGCTTAATGCCGCAAACATCAAACGAATTGTTTCTGATTCAGATACTATTAATTTTTCTTATTGGCCATTCAACAAAGGTCATATTGATTTATCAAATGATGACATTTGGATAAAACAATTTATTAGAACACAAGAAGCACCAACAACGACGAAAACAGTTCTTGACACGATCTTTAATGAGGCTGTAATTCAAGGCGCTAATATCGGAAAAGAAACTTTTATGGAACGTCCTGAGCTAACTCCAATTGTAAAGGCAGCAGCATGGCTAATATATAAAAAGACATTTAAAAGCGAAGTGTTGACATCAACAGATGCTATTCATTTTACTCCTGGATATGAAAATATTAAAGCCGAAGATGCATCATTTGCATTCAAAGTTGATCCGGATTTCACGAATGTTGCTGCTGAATTTTGGTATCTCATAGACAAGGTAAGAATTTATATTATTATAGATGAAAACTTTCTTTATCTAATTAGTTTTATTATTTTATCAGATTGCTGAATATGCGAGAAAAGGCAAATTTCCTCTAAACATTACCGTGTCAGCTAGAATTATACGAGCTTCTGCTGCTTTATTAGCGCCAAATTTTGACAGTGATCCGAACAGCTTTTATTGTTTCATTGAAATCAACAGTGTAAAGAATACCAAGGGCTGGAATGAATTTTTCAATGAAATAGGCGCACGATGGATCGGTATCAAAGCTAGGTAAATAGATTTTCCGCACTGATCCTGATTAAAGTATAGTTCTCACGTTAATCAATATTTTTATACCAGACCTCATTGGGCTAAAGAGTGGGAATCCTTGCCTGGCATTAAACCATTCCTTCGAACAAGTTTAGGAAATCGTCTCGAGACATTTGAAAAAGTTCGCGCTAAATATGATTCTAAGAAAACGTTCTTCGATAATGATTCGTTGAAGCAGATATTTTATAGATAGATGTTAATCATGTTCTAATTCGTCTTAGTATTATCGTTATCAAAACGCAAGTAATATTACTGATATAGAGGTATAGAAATCAGAGTACTAATACACGAATTTGGAGTATTTGAATATAAATAATATAATAAAGTGTAGAAGCACAAACCTACTTACTATATATATTCTTGCATGTCGTTACACTCTCTTGCCCATTAGAAACTACATGCAATTACTGTATACATGTAAAAAAACAAGGCGTATTCATTAAAAGTACTGTATATGACATCGATATCTTTCGCCTAACAGCTCGCATTATGTACATGTAAACATGCAACGCGAAGCTAAATTCCGATCATTTGCATTGCGAAATCGGTCAAATTATACATGTATATTTTATATTGTCAAAATTATTAATCAATAAAATATTTATACTCTAACTGAAAGTTCTTCAGGGAAATGAAAAAATATTATAGAGTAGTGGATATCTCAAAACTACTACGACTACTACATGTATTATTATTATTCATAATAACCTTATCTCTTGCGCAGAGCAGGATGGATGAATACCTAACGTTTTGGCGGTGTTGTGATTCTTTAGAATTTAATTATTGTCATGCGACTACGTACGTATCGCTATACGTCAAATGTTTTGCATCACACAAAAAATAAAATTAGAAATTCAATAATGTTGTACGTACAAACATCTTGAAGCTTAAAAATTTTGCAAAACATGTATGTACGTACATGTATAACGATAATTCACATCAGAAGCTGCAAATCATTATTTATAAATTGTAATTGGTCAGATTTATAAGTGACTATTTTTTATATTAATGCTGAAATTTTTAAAAAATGCATTATTTAAAATTGTATCTTCTCAATAAAAAATATATAAAATTTTAAGATAAAATACATTACTTGATAGTATTTATCAAAAACTACGTATTAAATGATATATATAAAATCCTTTGCAATGCAAAATATTTCATGTGACTAAGCTGGACGCATTATAATAATCAGTAAATTAAAATAATAATGAACGATGTATTTTATATGATGTATTTTTTTTTTACTGTTTACGATGTAAATAATTTCAAACCGATATTTAAATAACAAAACATTTACGAAATTAAATAAACTATTCTTTACCACTCTGTATATCCTCCTTTAATCTTGTTCAGCATATTTACATGATGATTAACCAGTGGTTCATTTTTGCATTTCCAACAGTATTCAGGATCATCTGATCCATATATTATATATTATATATTATATATTATATATTATATATTATATATTATATATTATATATCATCTATCATATATCATATATCATATATAATATATCATATATCATATATTATATATCATATATTATATATCATATATCATATATCATATAACATATATCATATATCGAATATCATATATTATATATTATATATCATATATTATAGCCACTGTCCAATCCTTGTATTTCTTAGCAAATTTTAAACGCAATTTTTGATGTTTTTTTAAAATATAAGTTTTTTCATTAATTCTAGCAGAAAACCATTTCTACGTAAAGTTCTTCTTATAGTACTATCGCTTACATTATTTTATTATTAGTTTGTAATTTTTTTGAATGGATACAGCATTAAAACATTCGTCACTTGAATCTATCATATAATATTACGTTCATCATGGCCTGTAAAAATCGTAGACGGCCAGATTTTGGTAAATCTTTTACAGAACCAGTAGTTTCTATTTTTTTTTATGTCGAAAAACAGAAGATTGCGCAATATTTTCTTTTGATGCGATATAACGGGAAGAGAATCCTTCTTGAAGAAGGGTAGAAATTCGATAGTGATATGACCCATATTAATTTAACGATATGTTTAGTAAATAAAATGAAAAACTATACTATTAGGTATAACTTTTACATATCGATATTATTTATTTCCAAAAGTAGTACATGTACATGTATGTACAAAAAGGTTCCATGTACACTGACCTATGATAAATCACCGTGCATATAAAAATTTTGATAGTAAAATTGAAATTTTCGCTCTGTAAAGAAGATTTTATTTAATTAATAAATATTTTTTGTTTTCATATCCAAATAAAGCTAAGAATCTATATTTCAATATATATATTTTTTTATAGATTTTATAGATTTTATTTCATGAAATTCTTCTAATTGTAAAATATCTGCAAATTTTTTCATAATTAAAATTTAAACTTGATTATAAAAAATTTTTTTGCAGATATTTTACAATAAGAATTTCATGAAATAAAATCTATAAAATCCACAAAAAATATATATTGAAACATAGATACTTAACTTTATTTGGATATGATAACAAAAAATATTTAAAATCTTTTTTACAGAGTGAAACTTTCAATTTTTACTTGATTTTATTATCAAAATTTTATATGCACAGTGATTTATCGTAGGTCAGTGTACATGTATTTATTTGCAGATGTTAATAACGATAACGTATCATTATTATTTTTTTATTTACGTAATTCATAACAATAGCGATAGAGCTTCTTTATTATGCATTTTTCATGCATAATAATAAATCAAATACGTAACGATCTATCGATATCATCATTTTTTAAATAATAACTCAAAGATGGCATCTAATAAATGTACTCATGATTGCGGTGAGTGTGATTATTTTCAAAACGATTACTACTGCAAAGTGTGTTCAGTTCACAATATTCATGATTGTAATAACTGTCACGATTGTAAACACTATAAGTACTGTGATGAATGTTCAGTTCACAATACTCATGATTGTAGTAAATGTATTCGTTGTCAAGAAAATGTGAACTGCTCTGAATGTTTTCTATATCACATACGAATTTATGTTGGATGGTCTAGCGGACATAAAGATATCGACAGTCTAATAAATGAATGCGACAGAATTGCTGGTGTATATAGATCTATCGAATGGATCCCTCTTGAAAGATTTACCAATGTTGAATATCTTGCAAAAGGAGGTTTTGGATCAATTTATAAAGCAACCTGGTTGGACGGACCATTTGGTAACATGTGGGATCATAAAGAAAATAAATTCAAACGAGATGGAAAACGCGAAGTTGTGTTGAAATCAGTACACAATTCAAAGCAAATTACATTCGAGTTTATAAAATGAACACCTTTTAAAGTCTAAGCATGTTGCTTTTTGTTTTTCAATTTAATTAACTTTTTCAAAATTAGATTCAGACTGCTCTAAAGTGCAGGGATGGCTATACGCTTATTAGATATTATGGAATAACTTAAACAAACTACGTACAAATGAATGCACGATAGTGATGACTTATACGAAAGATGGCGATCTACGCAAATATATGAATGCCAAATACGAAGAACTGACTTGGAAAATAAAAGTAGGATATTTAACTAAAGTTCTCTATGATCTGAATAAAATTCACAATGAGAAATTTGTGCATCGTGACTTTCACCCTGGAAATATATTATTCGATAACAAGCCTCAAATTGCCGATTTTGTACTTACTAAACCAGCAGATATAGAAAAATCTGATCAAAAAATTTGCGGAGTACTTCCTTAGATGAGTCCATAAGTACTAAACGAAAAACCCTATTCTAAAGCTGCAGATATTTATGATTACCACCGGTGAACGACCATTCGGTGAACGAAGTCATGATATATACCTCGTATACAACATCTATAATGGAATATGACCTACGATACCAAATAACGATAATATTCCTGGATGGTGCAAATTTATTATTGAAAAATGTTGGGTCTTATTCCAGAAAACAGACCAACTACTAAGGAACTTTACGAGTTTATCTGGTCTATCGAATATATCGACAGTTTTATCGATATGTGGAGACCGAACGAATATTTTGCATTTTCATTACTACGGCTCTTCAGAATCCCTTAAGACACATGAAGAAATGATTGAGTGTCTTAAACTAGAACAGAAGAAATTAGATGAACTTGATAAGGAGATGAAATTGCAAAAAAGCATGCCTACTAATATAAACAAAAAACAACAAATCCACTCCAATGCAGTTAACACCAGTCGAGTCTTTACCACAAAAATAATTTCAATTCCAACTGAGACAGGTACTTTATTTGGAAATATAAATCATATTAGTATTTCATAGTAATTAAAATTCATCTCAAATGTATAGGAATGTCAAGTGTCAGTTTGTTGTTCCAAACGAAGGTAAAGTTACATTTACTAATTCCTTTTATTAATTATTATTTTTCTTTGTGTGTAAACAGATTTCGATTTTAGTATACTATGTGAAATCAAAGAAAATGAAAATATATCGATTGACTTGCAAGAAAAACTACAGACTCATGATGAAACACTTCCAACAAAGTAAAACAATACACTTTAGACTTTAAAAAATAAGTTTATCTTTTTATTTATAAAATATGCAAATTTTTAATTTTATATATTATTTTTTACTATATTTGGATTTTATATTTTTTATCAAATATACATATCAATCTAACAATTTCGAATTATTTAAATAAATATTTTTATTTAAAAGAGTTCAAGTAAAAAGTTTTAATAAAATTATTACATGTAATTAGTTCTAATTAATTCCAACAATTTTAAAAATTACTAATTCTAGAAAAATCAAATTGCTTAATTATAATAAGTAATTCTTCTTAAAATATTACTATAAAGAAGTTTATTAATAGTTTGTAAAATAAATCATAGCATTTTTTTTCTGGAATAGTTCCAAATTCATTATAAATTTTACATTTTAAAAGATTTTAATTTTTCAAGAAGTTTTTTATTATTTATATTAAAACACTATCATAAGCAAATTTAATTAATAAATATGTAGAAAAAAATTATTTCTAAAACTAGTAATTTTCGTGAAACTATTTGAACCAATTGAAACTGGTTAACAACTCTATATATAAGTATACTATATCTTGATATATGTACAACAAATATAAAACAGAAATGACAACATATTAATTTGTCTCGAAAATATTTTTATGATTCGTAAAAAATATTCAATTAGCTTAATCTTATCAGAATATTTTTTTTGAAATCAGTTCTGAAATAAAATTGAAGATTTATTGTTTGTATTTAAGATCGCAAAAATTTCATTACAAGATCAATCTTTTGCTTTAATTATAATATGCATTGGGAAGAGTCTAGCCACTCGAAATAATTTTCTCACTTTTTCAGCCTTCTATTTTTAGATCATTGACTTTGATTTGGGAGTTTGTTGAAATTACTTTTTCGCGGGTTGTATAGCTTCTAGCTGCTAATAATTATGTTAACATAATCAAAAGTGTTGCACAGTTTAAAGCTGCATATTACTATGAAATAGAATTTTTCCATAACACTATTACTAAGTAATATACTAGATAACTAATATAATTAAAAAAATTATGTCATAATTTAATAATTATAGTGAGCTTATGATACTGACCTATATGTGATAGATATCTCACGGAATGCCGTAAATCAATATCACGGCTTCACCGCGGTATTGATGATGATATCGAGGCTGATCTATGTGATATCTGATTTATCTCATGCTCACAGATAATGTTTTGCTAGATGGAATTTTTCAATCAGTATGTAGTCTATCACCAAGTGATTGAAAAATATCAGACGGGAGTATATCATATCATCAGAAATATCATAAGCGTGAGATAAATCAGATATCACACAGATATCATCATCAATACCACGGTTCCGCTATGGTGTGGTGTTGATATCACGGATCAGCAATAGCGATAGATTAGATATCATGCATCATCATAGCTGCATGTGATACATGGACATTGGGATGCGTGGTTGGCTATGTGAAACAAAAACGATTTAGATGTGCATGCTTCACAAAAATTTTTGATTATTCACACCCCTACGGCTGATCCATGAAATATCTATTACTTATTTATAAAAAGAAACGAATGAGAAAGCAACTAATGATCTCAATATATTGTTATTTAAATATTTTTTTGCTTTTTGCTTTAATATTGTTAGTATTGTTAAAAAGTTTCCCATATGCTGAAAATCAATAACGATGATAAACATCTGCACATTACGTATATGTATTTGGCAATAATTTGTACGTACAATATAAATATAAACAGTTTTTCACCATAGTTCAAATAAGTCTCGTTTCTGTATTAATTCAATCGTTAATTTTCTCTGATAATTTCGATATTGCAAGTATTGCTTTTAACATATGGTTATTTTATTATTTTATGAAAAGGTTCTAATTTCTTCTATTTACGAATTTTAAAGAATTATGATTCCTAAATACTTCTTCATCGTTTTTCTCGTCTTCTTTTGTGTTTTTCAACAAACTGTTGCTGGACCAATCGCATACGCCGTATGCCAAACAGCTTGTAATTTGAAATGGGCGAGCTGTTACTTATCAGCTGGTTTGGTTGCAGGTACGAATAAATAAAATTTTTTGTCGAATGAAAGTCGATTAATTTTCATAAATCTAAATGTGATAGGAACGGTCACTGGAGGTTTATGTGCTCCCTTTGCTGCGCTCGCTTGTAATGCTGCACAAGGGGTCTGTATGGCTGCGTGTGCCGGTTTGCTCGTTGCACCAACGCCTTGAGAATACGACTACAGTCAGTCCACACTCTATATAACCTTGACTTCTATAATCTTATAGAACATAATAAAAATTTTCAAATAAGTAACGTTATGTTATGCAGAATAAGAATGTCAAATCACAATTGGATTTTATTCAGTATATACGCTACACTTTCATATAATATAAATTCAAAATGAATAATAAAGGAAATTATTTCACAAACGCAATATTTATCCAATTTCCAGTGTCGCATTACTTTGGTTCATTTTTAACACACAATTTACATAACTCGCAATATTACCGTAGTATAATAATCTATATTAATTAAAGTTATTATATAATTACACTGTTAGCTCTAACGCTAATAATAATTTTCTTAATTTACATCAAGTACAAATGTTATCATTATACAGAATTTGCATGTAGCATTATCGTTAGAGCAAAAGATATGTCATATGCTAGCAAATAAAAAATATCTTTATTTTTATAACCTTCACCAGTTTGTATTTCGATTGCAAAGGAATTTTAGTTGAAGAAACATCTTGCTGATTCATGCTGATCCAGGAACCTTTGCTAGATGTAAGTTTTTATAACAAATGGTTTATATGATATTTCAGCACTTAGAAAGATATTATGGTTAGTGTTTTAGTTGTATTTATTAATTCTTTGGTTTTCTTTTATTCACATATTACCAATAGTCCACTTGGCTAATTTCTAATACTAGCTTGAACAAAATGTGCAATATTTCCTCTATCTCTTCAGAATTCTCTTCATTGTCCTTATCATCAAGATCCTCTTGTATAAATGTGTTTGCTTCTTTTTCAATTCAATTTAAAAATACATTAACATTTTTGAAAATTCCTTTTTTGTAGAATTTCTCGCAATAACTGCATCTTCCATTATAACAAATTACGTGATAGCTGTAATCACATATAAGTATCACACTAACTTTGTTGACAAATGTAATCAGGTCAGGGGTGGCGAATATGATGTAATGTATGTTGTTGATAAATGCTGTAAGTCTACTTCTTATTCTAGGGTTACGAGCTTGTATATTTTTGGTTTTTTGTTAAGTTTTGGAATTCTTTGTCCACGATTATGATATATATTACGAAAGTATCATAATAAAAAGATACTAGTCTTGTCTGACAAAAAATTAAGTATCAATGTATCAGTGTATTATATGGATATCGTTATATTTTTCAGTATGCATCTTTAAACGCAGAATAATAATTCATAATGACGTAGGTTTGTTTGATGATATTATTGACTATTAAACTTGGAGATGTGTTTCGCTCTAATTCAGCTATGGATATTTTCAACGTAATATTCGTTAAAACTCAGTAAGTGCTCCCAAATTAAATCAAAAAAAGGATTATTAGTATCTTTCCAAAAAAAAACAAGTCTGGCAAAAAATAATGGGTGGGAGCTTTATTATGTTTTTTTGTTTCCATCACAGTGAATTTCCAGATACGAAAAACTGTTTTCTTCGCCAGTTTCTTATACTCACTGAATACCAAATGAAATATTTAGTGACAAATGGAGCTGACCTAACATAGGTATAAATGACTCAATATCTTGTGATAATTTTTTTATACAATGCTTTTCGAATGAAAAGCTGGCCAGACCAGTCAACAACAACTGGCACAACTCGATTATTCAAATGATGTGTATATTGATTTATTGATAGAATGAGCTTCAAAGCATTAAGGTAGTCTTGTACTGAATGCAAATGCTGCTCTTTAATTTCGTTTATTCATCAAACATGCTTCCTTTCATTCTATAGTATGATCTTAACTACGTATTTAAGCTTAAGGTTTCAATTTGATCGAATTTATTGGGAGTTTGATGTATTTGTGAAATTCACTGACATTCTAAATATGAATTATCAGTGTATTTATGAATTAAGTTCATGCAAACTCTTGATGTTTTGACATTTTCTGAGTTATGAATTGATGCATCATTATTTGTAAGTGATAAAAAATAATATTCAACAGGTTTCACTACACAGGTAACAAAATGCTTCGCAATTGATGTTGGTACGGTATCTGGTTACAATTTTTGTGAATTGCATGGTAATCATCAATATCATAAACATGGAAAATATTTGACTAAAAAAAATTAATATATAGTTAACTACAATATATGTTTTATTATTTAATAATAACTTGCATTTTCTAAAAAATACTGCTCAAATTTTTTATATTATTATTGCGAAATTCCTCTACTATTTTAGCACATGCAGAATACCCTAAACATGACATTATATCGATGGTATTTCATGTTACTACTGACACCATTAAATATAATCCAACTTCTATTTTGTCCTGGTTAACGAATCTATTTCGTAAACCTGCTATCATGTAACATAATCCAACTATTGACTTTTTAGCTTCATTTATATTATAAGATGAATGTTCTTTAGGAACAATTGTGCTCGTTATATGATTAAAAAACTCATAATTTGAGGATTAGCATCCTCAATCATATGTTCAAATTTTACTGGATCTAATTGCAGACCAGCGCATTCTCAACGTTGCTGGTGATATAAAACTTTGTTAACACTTGAATATTTGAAGCGAACGTGGAAGCTAATATTTAAATTAATAAAAAAATTACATGTATTAAAAAAATACTCTAAGCCATAAATGCATTACCTAAATTATTATCCGGTCTAAGTTCTATCAGTTCTAATATTTTAGGTAATAGTTGTTGCTGCGTTTGGGAAGTTTGCTGTTGGACCTGAGGTTAGTGGTTGGATTCTAATAAAGCTTATTCGAATATATATTTAGATTCTTTGAGTATTCGTTTAATTTTATTCGAAGATTAATTCTTTGAATAATTATTTATTCAATTCTAAATTGCGGATGATGACGAATATCTCGATTATAATTTGACGGAAAATAAATATACCTATTTGAAAATAATGAACAAGAGTTAAAATGTAATTTCTTTAATTATCGAACAAGGACCACGATTTTTCGTTTCCATGATTTACCCGATTTCTTTACGTGTTCTTTATCAAAAATATTAGCCAATCATATTTTATGAAGATCATCAGATGTGATAACCAATCAAAAGAACTTTTGTCATTCTTTTTTGATTGGATAGGTTAACAAATCAAACAAAACAACTAATTTATTATTATTTTGTTTACAATGTATAACGCATTATAACGAATTTTATACTAAGTAAAAGTAATGAAATAATTGTATCTCAATTTTTGTGTTATTGGATTAATTTTCGTTGAAGTTAGATGATTCATAACACGTTATTACAGACTTTCGTACTAAGTAACTATGTATCGAGGCACTAAATAATGTTGTTTAGAAGGTAGTAAAATAATTATATCTCAATTTTCGTGTTGATTGGATTAATATTTGTAAAGTTATAGTCATTTTTCTCATTGATGATTCATAATACATTATTACAGATTTTCGTACTAAGTAACTATTTATCGAGGCACTAAGTAAAGTTGTTCAGCAAGTAATAAAGTAATTACAGTGCTTGTCAGAAGTAACGTACTCCCTCATAACTTTCTGTAGATCATGTGTAATGTACCAAACGTTTCTGAGTACAAAGAACATTATAAATGCTGATCATTGATACTTTTTTATAGATTGGTAGAGCTTCTATACTGCATATTGTATGTTGATAAACTTTTATGTCTTAAATACAATGAATCATTTACTTAGATATAATATCTCGATGTCTAGTGATCCAATTTGAGCAAAAATGCCACTATTTGATTTGCCTAGATTAGAAAAATCAGATGATAGAATTTTCACTCAAATTAAATAACTAGACATCAATATATTGTGACTGTTCATATTTGGCAATCAATTTTTTATTAGAAATTGATTGCCAAAAAAAAATGAATTGATCAATTTAGGATATAATATCTCAATCTCCAGTAATCCAATTTAAATAAAATAATACCATTCAATTTGTCTAGTCAAACGAATCAAAATAGTATTTTTTGTGTTTAAATCAGATCATTGAAGATCAAGCTAATATATCCTAAATCAGCTAATTAATTTTTGTTAACTCCAAAAATATGAGTCTGCTACTTTAGAACATAATATCTTGATGAACAATAATCTGATTTGAACAAAAATACTATTATTGATTTATCTTGACTAAATAAATCAAATAATTATATATTTATTTAAATCAAATCATTATAAATCAATAATTTGATTATTATATATACTATATAATAAATAATATATATATTATAAAAATAAATATATATTGAATATATTGTTACAAGTTTGTATACTAATTATTAAATTAGCTTATAAACTTGAATTTTAATTTGAAAAGAAAATTAAACAAATAAACTAAATATTAAAGATATCTAAGTCATATATTAATTTCTATAAAAATTGTAATAATTAAAGATATAATAAAAATTATAAGAGATATAAAAGTGTAAAGATTAAGAAAAGAAACAAAAATAATAAGAAAATAAATAATAAATAGAGTTTAAGATACTAATTTTTTGTACTTGTATAAAGTTTTTCAAGATTAAAATAATATAATTAATAATAATATAATAATATAATAACAAAGTTTCTTTTACTTTGTTTTTTTATAAATATTAAATAACAAAATTAAAATTACAAAAATTTAAAATAATAAAAGTTAAAATACTTAATTAAAATTAATAAATTTAATAAAAATATTTTGTTTAGTAATATAATATTCAAAATTTGGTAAAAATTTTGGTACTCTATTTATTAATAGTTTATTATAATTTTAACAAAATTTTAGATGTCTATTAAGAGAGTTTAGCAAGCTTAAAGATAATAGTATTTTGTTTGGTACAATATAATTCAAATTTAATAATTTAATAATAATATTTCGTTCAGAATAATATAATTCAAAGCTACTTGAATACAAACTTTAATATATATAATTAAAAGTAAGAGAAATAAATATTATTTGAAAAAAGATTTTTTTTGTTAAAAGAAAATTTTATTTTTTATTTGTAACATTTTGAGTTAAGACTCAAATTATATTTTTATTTATATATTTTTTTGAAAATATAAAATAAAATAATTTACTGAGATAAAAATAAAAGTGAAAGTGAAATAATTAACTATATAAAAAGTAAAAAAATGGAATAAAAAGTAAAAAGTAAAATAATTTGAGGAATTTTTGCTATTATATGAATATTTGTGTTTTTTGACTATTTTGAAATTAACAATTTTATGTTACAATACCTGATATAGAAGCATCACAATCTATAAAAGATATTAATAATTAGTATTTGTAATATTCTTTGTGCTCAGAAAATTTTGGTACTTTATACAGATCTATGAAAAGTTATGGAAAGTACGTCACTTCTGACAAGTATTATATATCTCAAATTTCGTATTGTTTAGATTAATTTTCATAAAGTTTTCTTAACTAACTAAATTATTATTACTTTGTTTAGTATTTATAATAGATTTATAAATATATATAGGACAGAGAGCAGATACACATAATCACCTGTGTATTTCTATAAAAATACAATTGTAATCACCTGTTAGTTTTCAGACATATGCAGGATTATAATGCAGGGATTTTCAGGGAAGATTCCCTGTAAAAACCAGGCATTTACAGTCATTATTACATATACTTACATTGTTATTATTACAGATAACCTCAGGGATATACATAGGGTTTTTCTCATAGGGTTATTGATAATGAAATTACTTTGTTTGATTGGCCCGCCCAATCACCCGCCTTCAATCCTATTGAAAACTTGTGGAATGGGGTTGATACATATATGCGTAATCTTCCTGGCCCACTTTTAAGTAGAAATGATTTGTGTGAAAAGTTAAAATAGCTTGGGAAAGCATCGAATCAATTCAATGCCAAAGAGGATTAGAAAAGTAATTGAGGCAAAAGACGGGTATATTGATTATTATTTCTGAATTAGTAATATGTCATATAATAATTTTTAATTAAATTATCTTTTTATTTCCATCCAAATCTGTCATATTAATAGAATGTTAAAAAGTTAAAAAAAGACATTGGTGTACGAAGCAATAGATCGATGAAAATAAAAATTGCATTAGGTGATAATAACTATTTTAACGAATAAATTAGGTAGATTATTTGTTCACAATTCTTCAATGGCGAGATATTTGAATCTCGCCATTTTTTTCGGTGTTCCGTAACATTAGTGAGTCACTGTATATTAAACGAAATTCATGTAATTTTGAGTCGATTATCAATTTGGCAGGCCAATTTGAATCTGCCCGTTACGGCTGATGATTTCAAACATTCTTTTTCTCATAGGTGTAAGTTTAAAATTTTGCGATTTGCATTTATTCAATTATATTATTTAGAAGTTGAGAACACACTAATTTGCGAAAATCAACACAAGACCGTGTGGGCGTGCTAACTACAGTCAGGAGCTATTCGATTTTGCAGATCAATTCTGGAATATTCAGATGCATTTCTCGAAATCTGATTGGTTTAAATGCTGAGAATTTTGTAACGAAATATCGATCAAACAGTGCGATAAGAATCAAGGCTAACAGTTGAAACACACTTTCACGAGTATATACTTTGAGAATCCCTCGGGATCCCTGCGACTTTGAAAAGCAGTTTCTTCTCAATTTGAAGTTTTAGAATTCCGCCTTGTTACACAACAATTAATAATGAGTTCAGCTAGAGATCTACCTTGTATATTGACTTCTCTTCCCAAGAACTATCAGTTAGAACCATGCATGGATAAAGAGAGGCAGAAATGGCGATATGCGTCAGCTAGCGCAGCTGTGAAAGGACTAACAGAAACGGCTAAGTATTTTCCAGAACTGTCTTTATTGCTCGATTCTTTAGACAATTACTCTTTATGTGAACGACACTACAATCAGGTTATTGTCAAAAAGTCTTTTATGAAAAAATTTACTAAATCGAATGACTCAAGTTTTTCAGATTCTGAAGAAATAGAGAGAAAAAGAAGAAAGCTTATTGATGATAATGACGGGGTACAGGCTTATGAAAAAAGCTTTTCTAATTTCAGAGTTCAAGTATCTATGCTGGATCCAGCATATGAAACACTTTTGAAAAGAATTAGTGAGTTGGAAAATGCTAATAAACAGTTATCATTAGAAAATGAAAGACTCAAACGACTGTTAGATGGAAGACTCTCCAACAGACAAGATCGCGTAAGGCTGGTAATGGAAATTGCTAAAATGGAATGATGTAATGTATACAACGATATAATGAATTTAATGAAAAATCAAGAGCGATTTGGTTTAGACAATCTTATAGCATATTCACCTACTAAATGACTTACTGAGCGCAATCCAGTTATTGTAAAGTTTATACAGACTCTTACCCATAATGAAAATGAAGATCAATGTAAAGGCGAAAAGCTTTTTAAGTGTGCAGTGGCAGTTGATGCCATATACGGATCAAGGCACTTAAAATATGTGTCTGCAGTCAACTTGGCTGCTTCAGCAATTAAGTATTCATTAGTAATGTCAAAAATGGTAATCGACATTGACAATCATATAATGAGCTCCGGTGATTATACGAAATTTACTAATTGGTTAGAAACTTTGGCTACAGAACAACCACCACTTCCCAAAGGTTTATTATTTCTGGCCTTTGACAATGAACAAAAAGGTCAAAAAAATTACTTAGATCGTGGACTCAATACAGTTGTATTCCATATCATTACGAGTTTTGTCGCATTTAATTACGATCAAAATGATGACGTTCAGAATATGGATCCCTGGTTATACTCTGAACTTCCCCAAAAGCAATATGAGGAGTTATTTTCTTTAACTTCAGGTATAAGAGATGAAATTAATAAAGAACTTATTAATTATCTTACTATTATTTTAGAAGAGCTTTGTATTGAGAAAAATCAAGAAACGAATGTGATTGATGAATCAGTACGTCATCAAAGCCAGATGGGATATGTAAAAAAATGCTCAGCTTGTCAAAAGTCCAACATTGAGAATAAGAAGCGAGTCTGTCCTACATGCTGAAATAAATTACTGACAATTGCCGAGATGGACCAGCAATTTAATGAGCCGCCTAATATCACAGATACTGCAGGAAAATTACTAACCGCTCATTCTCGCACGTTTGAAAGGACACAATCAAATCAGGAGAGTAAGGTTTATACACCACAGCTATTTGTCCCTGATCTGATAGGTGTTAATCCAAACTCTATTTCTAATATTCGAAAGATTTTTGAGCATATTGAAGAAATATCGGGCATTAAAGACGGTAGACGTAAATGGGTTGTAGTTACTTGTGATGGGATACTGTATCACCGTGCGCTAAAGATAAAAAAAGATTTTCCTTGGCTAATATTAGTTCCAGGTGCTCTACATGAAGAAATAAATATGCTAAAGGCATTTGTTGAACTGAATTGGGATATTGATATAAGAGATTTTGCTCAATGTCAGGGGTATCGAACTGAGAATCAATTACAGTTCTTTAAAAAATGCTCTGATCATCATAAGTCATGGGATGCTATATGTAATATATATAGGCATGCAATGGCATCTGAATTAATGTGGCCATATGTTATTTCTGAGAAAAATCCATCTGTTGAAGGTTATTTAGAATGGGCGCAGAATCAAACGGATTCCATATTTACGTTAAAATATGAACAAATTTTCTTATATTTGCAAGCGATTATTAACTTTCGTACTGGTGTTCGTTTTAATAGGCCTTCATTGAGACTTGCAGCCAGACGAATATTTGCACCAATTTGGTTTGCTCGTCGACATCCCATTTACTGATTAATCGAAATCGCTGACGAAGAACAAAGACTTCGATTAAGACCTGAAATCGACAGATTGATCCAAAAAAGAATTGTAACTTCACGTTCTAAGCTTTCAGATCAACATCAGGGCCACGATGTGATACTAGAAGAAATCAACAAAGTGCTCAAGTCATTGGTTCCTTCTATACCGTCACAACGGCATTGGGAGATTGCCGCACGTAATTATACCAAATTTTTGAAATTGCGTACTAATATTTTTAACGTAATAGGATATTTTGAACACGAAGCACATGTCACTCGTACACGTCCTGGCTTTCTTAATGAATCACGTCGATTTCGGGTTCGAATAAGAAAAATGCAATTTGTAAATCCGAATGCCGATGATCGTGTTTTCAAAATATCAGCAGAGAATGGATGCTCAGTGAAGAAATGAAAAGATTTGGTGAAATTGCGCATACAAAAAGAATAGATTTTATTAAAGTGAAGCTAACTAAAGAAACGTCATTAGGTATTTGGCAATCAATCCCAACAATACGTGAAGAAGCAGATTGTCAGAAGGCTGAAAGTTCTTTAACGAAATCGCAGATTTTATCCATTATCAGCTCTTTAACACCTTTTTTAAGCGATTCACAACGATCACGTTTTAGAGGCTTATCAAGTAAATCCTGCAATGACTTGGTGAATATTCTTCAAGAAATTAGAAACACATTATCTGAAAATAGTATTAATAATATAGAAGAATTCTGATATTTTAATTAAAGTGACATGTGACTTTCCGACTTTTCCATGATGTTCTGTAATGTAGTACTAGAAATTTCTCGAATGTTTTCATTACTATAAAAAGTTGAGATCTGCATAGACCAAATTTGGAAAAACTCCTGACTGAACTATCGCGGTCCCTACTACCATAACGGAGGATATAAAACTAAAAATTAGAAGTGGCGTTCATTCCTTGATGATAATTTATGGAGTAAATAAAATCCTCGAATACATTGTTACTTCAAACAAAATGATCGTAGAACCTCGGTCGAGTGAATTTTAATAGAACAGTTCACTGTATTTTATCGATCTCGATTATTCTGATCACAATTCCATTGAATTAGCCATCTACTCTCATTAGTATCGCTATAGAAGATGATGAACGAATATATATGATTTATTGGATGCATTTATTAAACGTTGAGTTCGTCTGTACCGACAATACGATTTTTTTCAGATCTTTCCGAAAATAGAAACTTTTTTCTTACCCTACCCTCAGCACATATCGATATTATTGGGTTAAATTAACAATTACGATGCGAACATGATAGAAATAATGATTTATTTTCAATTATGATTTTATTAATTTAATAGAAAATTTCATATGGAGGTTCTCTCATTCCATTTGAATATCTTAGTTCTGGATCTGGTAGATCTAGTAGTTCTGGTAGATCGATGGTGGTTCTGGTGGTTCTAGTGGTTCTAGTGGATCTCGATCTTTTGGTGGATACATATTACCGATAACAATGAAGTAAATACATTTTGGACGTAAATTCAATTATTATTATTTCGTATTGATATGTATGATATTTCCTCTCTGATGAATCTCACTTTGGCTGTGGTGAGTGGGATACGTACAGTGCTCATCAGAAGTAACGGACCCCCCATAACTTTCCGTAGATCATGTGCAATGTTCTGAAATTTTCCGAGCACAAAGAACATTACAAATGGTGATCATTTATATCATTTATAGATTGGTAGAGCTTCTATATCGGGTATTGTATGTTCATTAAACTTCACAATAATCGGTCACTTTAGGACATAATATCTCGATCCGATTTGAGCAAATATTACCGATATTTATAAAATGTAGCTTTAATTGAGTGAATCAAATTTAGTACAAGCAAACATTAATGAATTATGCTATGAAAAATTCACCTTGGCCATAAGGATATTGAATCCATATATAGAGGGTGGATCATGCATGTGAACGACGACGACTTCCACATGTATAAATCTTCGTTTTTTTTACATAAATCACTGCCATCATCACTATACAACTCAAAGATGTCATTTTTTACTCATGATTGTAATGAATGCTTCTATTGTCGAGAGAATTACTTCTGCAAAGCGTGTTCAGTTCACAATATTCATGATTGTAGTAATAACTGTTTCGATTGTAAATGCTACGAGTGTGTTCAGTTCACAATACTCATGATTGTAGTCAATGTACCGAATGTCAAAAAAATGGGGACTGCAGAGGATGTTTTCTATATCACAAACGAATCGAATTGTCTAGTGAAAGTAAAGATATCGACAGTATAATAAATGAATGCGCGAAAGTCAAAATCCGAGTTTACAAACGAGGTAAAATGAACACCTTTTAAGTGTAAGCATATTTCTTTTTTTTCTTCAATCTAATTAACTTTCCAAAATTAGATGCAGACTGCTCTACAGTGCAGTAATCGGATAAAATATTATGAAATAACTAAAATCCCAGCTACAAATGGATACTCGGTAGTGATGGATTATGCAAAAGATGGCGATCTACGCAAATAGCTGAATTCCAACTACGTACATGTACAGTATCCCCAAAAAGTATCGCCAGATTTTTTTAAAAAATGAAATTTTCGATTTATTTCATTTCTGCTTTATATACATAATTTTTTTTACCATTAACTAATACATTACCCACTCTCTATATGGCTTCAATATCACCTCGATTCCTTACGGCATCGAGCTCACATCCTACCCCAAACTAACACATTACATTTTGACTACAC